>AYEL01081783.1:0-39049 GCA_000484575.1 Olivierus martensii | reverse complement strand
TTGAATATCCGCCATCTTTTCTGTTTTCTTTCCTTATCAGGGCGGTTTTCAACCCGACCGTATGAATCAAAAGGAAGCTAAGTCAGCGTTTCCTCTGCTTTCATCAGATAAGAATTGGGTGAAATTACAAAATTTTATAAATAATATAATATTCTTGACAAATAAATTGATTAACATATTACATAAATTGATTAACATATAAAACTTCACAATTAAAATAATAAATTGAATTATACAATTTTAAAGAATAAATTTGTAAAAAATATGACTATAAAATGGGAGGACTCCGCGGCCTCACACGTGAACTTCAGCGTAAAAACGCAGTGTCTAGCCATAGACCGAAAATAACATCAGCATCAATATACAGACATATTTACATCTCGTTTTACACTTGTGAGACACTGGCTTTCGTAAAATTTTATTTGTCCCATTAACCAAAAAACCAACATAAGTCGAAATGACTTAATTCGAGTTATGACTGTGCATGAAACATGATAGATAATTTTTAGTGTAATGATTGGCACTGTGAATATTTTGGCATTGCCAATCACTACGGCAATTATACGTATCTATAAACAAACGAACGGTAAATGCTTTATAAAATATACGTAATCATTATTTCTACGCGTTGTATTGTCATCACAGATTTAATTAATTTAAATAGTATTTGCATTGATAAATTATTTTACGATATAATTATTCTAAGAACGTAATCTGACTTATAGCATTAAAACTATGGGAGTTTTGACTTTAGTTAAAATTGAAATTTTCAGGAATTAAAACAACAAACAATGCTCTACTGTAATAATTCTTTTGACGCTTTTCCCATTCCTATTCCTGTACCGGTAGTTATAAAATTGTGAGATCAATTTAAGTATTGATAATATTTATATAGCATTTTAAAAATTTGGATATGGATTAATACAACACAGTGATCAATAACTGAAAAAATATTAGTTTATTTCGATTTATCACTTAAAATCGAGAAATAACATCAAAAGAATTAATATCATACTGTAGATATATAATAAATAGAATTTGATGCAAAGAAACAATCGCAAGCAACCTCATTGTTTATAAAACAATGTTGGCTGAACAATCCTTTCTTCCTTGAAGTCAGAATAAGAATTAAGAAGGTAATTTCTTGATTTTAATATTGTGTAACAAACACAAATTTTAAATATTTGTTTTACTGAAATACAGTGGACAAAATATATAAAGGTCTACACTCTTTCAGACCAGAACTAAAAACTGCCCTAGACAAAGACTAGCCACAAGCGTGAGAAAATATAATTCATACACTGGTCAAGCACAGCAGGAAGTGCCCCTTGGGCAGAGCAAAGCAATGGCAGTTCTAATAGCGTTTAATATGTGTCTAAACAAGTATAATATAAAATTTATAGGAGTATGTGCACAGCACATATTTGTTCTTTCTGAACTAAATTATGATTTAAATCATAAATAAATTGATCTATTTCAGAAACAATCAAAGAAAGAATGATGATTTGAAAAGTGAAGAAAGAATTAAAGTCAAAGAAGAATTTGTCAGTAAATTTCATGTATGGATGGCATAAAATTGTTTGGAGAAAAAGCTCATCAAATACAGTGACAGTATTTTGAGGTAAGCAATTTTCAGGTAGGTAATTATTTTATTTTTTATTATTTTATTCTATTCTCTCTTATTTCTCCTGTTGATCAGGATGACGTTATGGCAAAACGAAAATGACTCATTTATTATGTATGCATGGTGATATTCATTCATTTCTCTACCAGATTAACGTTACAATGATAGTTATTACTTACAATTATAGTTAATCAAAATTAAATATTATAAAGCACTATTAATTCAATGTGTAAAATTTGGGAAGAGATACTGAGATTCCCATTCCTTAGATATCTTCTATGGAATCCGGACTCAATTCTGTAATCCCAAATTTGGCACCACCGCGAAAACATACGAAAACATTTATATACAATTATTCCGATACATATAAAGAATGAATTATAGAGGTTTTGCAGTGTAATACTGTATAATTTGAAATTTTGCTTTACGAGAATCCCATCTCTTGCAGTGCTTACAAGTGATCCGGATCTCAATAAAAATTTCAAATTTTCCATATAAAAAGACTCACTCACTAAACAAACCAAAAAAATTTGTAAGATATTTAACCTTTAGTCATTAACATCAAACCTATAATATATATGTAGACAGGAAGAAAAATATTAATTAAAATTATTATACTTTTTTATGGTCTGTAGTGCGATGAAAACAAGATAACACCAATAAAATTTAATAGAACAGTATTTATGTTTTTCTAATTAAACTCAAATTAAACCGATTAGTTAGTTTATTTATATTTCGTGTTATATATTTCCAAATTGATAGAGTGATTTTTTTCAATGAGCACTTTGTTTGATATTGAGTAATATCTTGGAAACTTAATGGTATTTATGAAATGTTTAATAAAAATCGGTATAGGAATTGATTGAATATCTCTTGTAGTACTTACAAGAGATCCGGATCTCAATAAAAATTTCAAATTTTTCATAAAAAAGCACTCGCTCACTAAACAAACCAAAAAAAAATTTGTAAGATATTTGACCTTTAGTCATTAATATCAATCCTATAATATAAATGTAGACGGGAAGAAAAAATACTAAATGAAAATTATTATACCTTTTTACGGTCTGTAGTGCGATGAAAACAAGGTAACGCCAATAAAATTTAATAAACCAATATTTGTGTTTTAGTTAGTTAGTTTATATTTCGTGTTATATGTTTCCAAATTGATAGCATGATTTTCTCAATGAACACATTCTTTGGTATTAAATAATATCTAAAAAAACTTACTGTTCAATAGAGTTTTCAATATAAATCGGTATAGAAATCGAATGAATGTCTGTTATTGAATGTTGAGAGGATGTTTGAAGTATGACTGCGGAACTTCGGTTATGTACGATAATACTCGTGTATATGATTGGAGTTAAAGAATGTGGTGTAGGGCTTTCACCACAACACTTAAAAATAACAACAGTTACACGAAGATATCCATATTTGAACATTATCCGATCGTCGCATCCTCGCATTATATATCAGGCATTTTCACTCTATATACCACGATTACACAACACCTACACGTGTTTCCCAAAATCCAACCTCTGGGTCCACGTCCCGGGAAATGGAAACGCTCAATTAATAGTTATTAATGGGCGGCTGAAGAGGCTCTGGAAACATTTAAACACTCATAAAAGTATATTTATTAGAAAGTAATGAAAGAACCGAATAACAAATTTCCTATTTATAGGAATCGGTACCAACGGTTCTACTGTAAATGGGATATCTGCACCTCCAGCCAGTTTCGTTATAAATATGTGATAAATCGGTTTAGAAAGTCGTTTAGTCGCATATTTCACTTAAAGTTTTGTAAACATATAAATGTAATGATAAAAATCTTGGCTTTAACTCGCAAATTAAAATTCAAGTTAAGTTTCAATGATATTATCATTGGTAATATCCTATTATTCTACTAATAGTTATTAATTGGCGGCTGAAGAGGCTCTGGTAACATTTAAACATTCATAAAAATATTTTAGTTAAAAAGTAATGAGAAAAATGAAAGCAAATTTAAAAGATTCATTATTTCTATAATTAATTAAACTAATCATTATTTCCTATTTAGTAGAAAACAATTAATGTGAAGTATTTTTCTCCAATCTTTATTTTTACTACAGAATTAACATTTACTGGAAAAGTTTACCATTATCTGCTATTAGAAAGTGTTTCATAGATGCTTATTCCGCTTATAAAGATATTATTAAAAAAAAGTATTTTTAAACATATATTTTAGAAAAATAACAATAAAATATATTTAATAAAATATATAATCCACTAGATATTATGTGCTCAGATAAATTGGCAAATTTTTGTGATTAATGTTATAATTTTGCCATATCGAAAAAACTCCTCCGAACTCGTATATAGAATTCTTAAATAATGGCTATTATTAGGTTGCATGCCATTTTGTCTTTTCAGAAGAAATACAATTTTAATTTTTATTTCTTTATTTTTTAAATAATTAATAACGACAAAAATTTTGGCTGCACAATAATCTAAGGATTGATTTTTCTAATAATTCCCTCTTTAGAGGAATCGGTACAACGGTACCACATCCAGGCAACCATCAACGTTTCTTTATTTATATATATAATAGATCGGTCTAGAAAGTTTATCCTATCCAATTAACCGCATACTTCTATTGTACCTTTTTTTAATTCGGAATATTATAAAATGCTGTGCTTCTTTATATCAAGAGTAGAAAATATTTGAATAGTACATTTAATAGTTAAAATTCATAAAATTTTTCGTGTAAAGGTCGAATAAATTCTATTTATACAGACTAGCACTATAATTTCTTGTTCATGGAAATTATTTCTCAAATACCAATTATATAAATAATATTTTTAAAATATAACATATATACATTTATCAATCTCATGACTAAAAGCAAATTTTAACGACAAAGTAAAAATAATTACCTATTTACCTAAAATACAAGTCTTTATTTGTATAAAATATTGATAAATTTGAATGAAGAAGAATCTGAAACAAAAATACAATACATTATATTATAAAGTGACTAGAAAATTATTAAAAATGATTATAGTAAATACAACCATCAACATAACGAATAATAATAATAAATAAATAATTGCATTAGGTTATGTTAGTTATATTAAGCCGCCATATCCTCATGGGATATTCTGTATCTGGCGGAGACCACTTATAGCGCCCATCATAGGCTGGCCAGCACCCGTGTTGGGTTAATCGGATGGTTGAAGGATGCGGTTGAACGGGTCGGGCCCGGACCCTTCCTGAAAAACTAGAGATGTATGACCCAGATTTGAAACCGGATCCTCCAGAATGGTAAGCTACAGCTTTACCACGCTGCCAACCAGGCCAATATGATGAGTGGTAAACAGGTAAAATGCTTTTCGTTATACGCAACCTTCCAATCAGAGATTGCTAAATGGTGCTGCTATTCTACCATCCATCATGATGAGACAAGACCATTCTGAAAACAAAAATGGTGGTGGTAATCCTGAATTGAATCTGGATATTGAAGGTCCGATAGCAATCCGGCCCACCAGCAGATAAAGTGATTTATATCGATATGTGGGATATGGATTCGGTTCGAGTCCTCTGAATAAAGAGCTACCGCTAATACAAACGTTGAACGTAATAATCTAATACAAAAGCATCTAATCCTACTGATGCACTTTCCTATTCTGTACAAATATTCTATGCAATTCTATCATAAAAAGCAAAAATTTTAAAGGTTAAATTTCAAAAAAATTATTAAATTTTGTTTCGAAGATTTTTCATAACTTTTAATAAGATAAAAATCAAGAATTTTCAAATAAATAAAGAAAAATTTTTCGCTGATTTGTCACAGAATCGAAAGGATTAGTTTTCTATAATGCAAAACAAAGTTTTCTAATTTTGTCAGTAGATAGTGGTACGTATCAAAGATATTTCAATATTTTTCCCATAGGATCAATATAATGGGAATTTCATAAATTAGCGAGTATCTTTCAATTAAAGAGCATTTTTACCAAATTTATTAAGATAAAAGAGATCTACTTCATTATTTCATGGCAATGCAGATAAAAATTTCTCAAAATTTTCTTTACTACTTTGGTAAATTAATTTATAAATAATAGTTTAGTATTTTTCCACTTATTTCACCATATATAAGAATGTTGGTTAGTTATTTTAATGCAATTATTAGAATGTGTTATGATATAAATAATGTATTATAAACTGTTGTTTGATATTAATACAACTTTAAAAATTTTCTCCTTAAAGTTGACCAATATATAAAAATAAAAATTTTATTTGATGAAACCATTTGAAAATTTTTAATATAACAACTAGCTTATTATCCAGGTAAATTTGTTTGGTATAACAAAAAAAGCTTAACATATAGTCTGTGTATTAAAATAAAAGAAAAAAATATCTGAATATCAAATAATAAATTTTAAATCAATTTTTTCAAGATGTTGATGGAATAAATTTTAAGAAATTTTTATTTTCACTGCTTTAAAAATAACTCTCCTATCAGTTAATGTATGAGGTAAAGTGTTCACTGTACTCCAGAAGAGTCAATATTTTATATAGGTTAAAAATTGTTGTGCATTGAATTTGTGAGTAAAAATATTCATACAATAAATCATTATGTACCAATTTTAGTAAATTTTTACTTTTTTTAACAGGACATCAAACATTTTGATGAGTATAAAAATGTAACAAAGTAGCATTTGAATCAAACCTGATCACATTTATCAATCAACCATATAATCAAGTAAATTCAAAGAGGACTCAAAGTTAATAATTCAAAAGCCTGAAATTATCCTTTCTAGATCTCTTTGATCTAGAAAGGACAAATTCAAGCCAGTATTAATTTTGTCCTTTCTAGATCAAAGAGATTTAGAAAGGACAAAAATCATACTTTCAACTCTTATGTTTTAAACAGAAAATTGATAAATTTGAAATATTTTTGATCACATTATGATGAAAAATTACAAATTATGAAGCTATTCAGAGAAAACTTTCTAGCTTATATACTACAGTATTGTGTATTCCTAACTTATACTAACTTATTTAATATAATGATAAACAGAAATATCGGATTAAATATTAAAATATATAATAAATATCGAATTAAAGGTACAATTGTCGCCTTACCGAAGCACGGCGAATGAGGTACATATCGAAAGGGGGGCAAAAACAGTACAATTGTCGCCTTACCGAAGCACGGCGAATGAGGTATATATCGAAAGGGGGGGCAAAAACACAAAAAATCCCTAATGGACCAGGGGTCAAAGGTCAAATGTTTACGAGATACAGAAGCATCTAGGCGGCATAAGTAGTGGAGCACGGGGACGAGACGCGTCGCATGCGCCATTTGCAACAAACGGAACTTTGCGGATCTATATCTCGTAAACGTTTGATTTTTGACCCTTGGTTCACTAGGGATTTTTGCATGTTTCGGCCCCCCTTTCGATGTGTATCACTTTCGCCGTGCTTCGGTAAGGCGACAATTGTACCGAATTAAATTAAGGACTATGCATTTAAAATAAAACTATAACACAGCATACCTTTGAATATATATTTCAAATTTCTTACGATAGCATAGAAACCAACATTTGCTATTACTTTCAAACGTAGTAATCATGTGATCATATAGTCCAATGACTGCTCAAATACCTAATGAGCGATTATTTTAATCCAGCTATCATCACCAGCTAGGCGTATCACGTGGTCATCGTAATCCAATAATATCGCTTAAAAACCGTTATTCTTCCAAGCTTCGGCTTTTATATGTTACCGGCAAAGTATGAAAAGCAGGCATTGTATAGAATGCCTAGGCAATATATAGAATACCTGGCATTTTTGGGCAAAGTATGAAACGATTAATATTATATATAATTTCCCTAGGCATTGTATATAATACCTAGGCATTAAATAGAATGACAGATGCTATTTAGGCAAAGTATTAAAAGAGAGTCATGAAATCAATGATAAAATACAAAAAAGATGTTAAATTAATACTTATTTATGAAAATTTAAAGGAACTTTAAAAATATCAATAATTTGCCAAACGGTGCAAAATATAACTTACAGCTTATATGTATAAATAAAATAATTAACGTTTATAAATAAATACGCAATTTTTAATTAATCCTTTGACTGCTATGGACGCATAAATGCGTCCAGCTAAAGCTATTGGTATGGAATGTGGACGCATATATGAGTTAAAATTGTTTCTATTAAAAAATACAAGAATCAGCGTTATCGATGAGTTAGAGATAGTCACATATATTTAATTTGCTTATCAATGACAATAAACAAAAATTTATTTGTATCCGAAGCACTTTCATTTGACAGAATGTTACTTCTTTCAGCAAATGACAAATTGATTGCAGTAACATTGAAAAATAATATAAAATTTTCAATATTTTTTAATTTTATATTAAAATTATTAACAAATATTAAAAACAGTATAGTACTGTATGCTAAAATAATAAAACGTCTGATGTTTATTATTTATTTCTTCAAAACGTTCTCTGTGCAGGTGTAAAAAGTTCTAATTTCTTTGTGCGAGCAGATAATTACGAATAAAAAATACACCCACAGACTACGATTCGAGATAATACTTTTGATATAAATTAATTTAAACTTCTTCTGAATTAATCTGAAGACGTTTTTGTAAAGATTCTTTGCTTTCTCTGGTATTGTCTCCGTTGTAACCCGATTCTTCGTCGCTGTCTCCTTCCGATTCGTCTTTACTACTTTCTTTATTAAGTCCCGATAGTTCTTCTATCCCCGTCGCTTTAGCATCGTATTCGTTTTCCTTCGCTCTCGTGGGAAATTTTTTCTTATAACAATTTTCGCGAAAACTGAGTAAAACGGGAAGTAACACCAATCCGTGCATGGCAGCGAAGAACATGACTAAGAATACTGTTTTGGAGAAAACTACAAAGATGTGTGACGGTGCAAAGCACAAGATACCAACTCCTAGAATGGTCGATGCCGAGCCTTGAAAAATAGGCATTCCAGCGGCATACAAGGCACTACGCATACGTTCGTTTCCTGTTTTTTCGCTAGAAGTAATGTAAGAATAAGAGATGTGAGTAGAAAAGTCGACAGAGAAACCGATGCACATTATAAGATTAATCATCGATATTGGATTGAGTTTCACACCCCAAGCTGACATATATCCGTAAACTCCTATTTCTATGGACACAATTGAAAAGGCAACACAAACGGCGCAGGTAAGATTAGGAATAAATATCAGGAAAATGATCATCATGACGATGGCGGCAACGCAGATGGCTTGTAAACTTGTCTCTTTGACCATCAGCATGGGTTCGAATGTGATAAACCACATATTGTATACTGTCACAGGAAATTTTGACTCTTCTGCTATTTCTCTCAACTCTAACAGCATCTCTTTTTCTTGCTGGGCAGTCTTGATGTTGGTACTCTGGATTAGAAATCGTGATGCGATGATTTCTGTGTGATTTTCGTTAAATATAATATCGTCACGAAATCTTTCTGCGGGTTTAAATTTAAGGAAGACGAATTCCAAAGCGTCTATGAATTCTTGTTTGTGGCTAACATTAAATCCTCGTAACATCATTTTAGTTCTACTATCTTTCAGAAACATCAAGTAATATCTAAAAAAAAGATACATAGAAAACTTAATTAACTGAAATTATGATTGAAAATAAATTTTAATTACCTAAGCCATGATTCTGTCAAATTGGAATTTCCGATGTAAGGACTGTTCTCAAATTTCTGTGTGAGCAGTTCTACCTGTTTTTGCACATCCAAATTGGAGTAATCTAGAGTAATATTGATGACAACTTGTATTCTGTGAGGATATTCGGTGAAATAACCATAGTTTAAATCAGAAAAAACAACTGCATGGGAGTCGTAAGGATAGAGGTTTCGATAGTCAAGACCCTCTTCAACCATAGTTGAAGTCCAGAGGCCAAAAGCCAAATATACAGAAAATACAACCAACACCAAGATCTTGATTGGTATATACGATAAAGCTGAGCCTAATTTGTCTTTGAAAAAAATCATTAAAGCATTGGATTGCATATCATCTATACTTTCGTCATCTCCACCAGTGCAAAACCATCTGAAGAAACAGTTCTTCTTCTCTAAAATTATATATTTATGTTAACAAATGATAAATTACAATTTTGTGTTCATTAAATCGCAATTAATATTTACTTACCAGCTTTCGATTTTGATAAAACAGGTAGACAAGTAAAAGGATGAAGTTTCCTTTCTTCTCTGTAGCCACTGAGAGCCATGCAACCTCCGAAAAACGTTATTTGATAGATATAGGTGAATAAAATTGCAAAGGCTGTATAAAGACAAAAGATTCGAACAGCTCGAAAAGGGGTTGTTAAGCCAATCAGAAAAGAAACGAAGTTGGTGACAGATGTAATAGTAATGGAGACTGCTGCTTCGGAATATGATGCACCCATTCTTTCTTCAACGCTATCTTTGGGATTGGTTCTCCTCCACGCTGCTAAAAGCACAAACGTGTCGTCCATGCCTATTCCTATAAAATTGGATAAAAATATGAGAATTATAAAAAATTACTGTTAGGATTTTTTTTTAAAGTTTACATTGAATGCTTAACCACATATTCAATAGTGTAAGAAATAAATTAAAGTATTTAATTAAATAAAAATAATTATTTATAGAAAAATTAGGAATTTCTCTACATCAGAGGTTCTTAACCTGGTGCTTGTGAGCACTACAGTGCTCTTCAGAATATATGCATTTGGATACTCATTCTGAGATGTAAGTTTCAAAAGTTTCTCATTTAAAAAAGATTAAGAGCTCTTGCTCTATATTACTGAATGACTTCTAAATTTAATAGTAACATTTTGCATTTCTTGCGCTTTAAATATATAAATTAAAATGGACTTTAAATGATTTAAATGACTTTTTAGCCTCAAATATAATAAATATATATAAATAATTCAAATGTTTTCATTAATTCACTCAATTATTTATAAAACTAAGAAGAAACATCACATATCAAGAATGAGGAAAGTTTGCAAGGTTATATCCAAGTCGTTGAGATCATTCTATTGTATGTTAATAAATTTAAATGTAAAATATAACATATATTACACTCTTTAAATAATTCTAACTTAGTTGTTAAAGACATCACGTCTGGTTATAAATTTCAAAGTAGGAAGGAAATTTTGTCAACATTATGTCAATACTAGGATGTAACTTAAATATTTGAAAAATTATAGTACTGTATATGAATTTGCTATTTTTGTTATGAAAGCAATATAACTTATTAATAATGTTACTTACTTACCCAGCATCAAAAAAGGTACAGCTATATTTATATCTATATACTGAACACCGCAATGCATGACAAAACCGAAAGCTGATGCAACTGCCAAACCTGAAGACAGACATCCAGTCACTCCAAGCCACGGTTTGCTGCGAACACAATCGGAAGAAAGACAAGTTCCAACTGCAAAAGTCAACATCAAGGCAACAGAAACACTGAGCAAAGGCAAAGAAAGTTCTGTGATTCGATTGATTTCGTTAGCCATCGACTCCGATGCAAACCAGCTTATGGTCAGATTTTCGAATTCTTCGTGGGCTAATGTATGAAGGAATGCTCTTTCCCATTCCAAACAGAGTCCTTCGTCCGAACGTAAATAATAATACAAACGTAATGCCTTAGCATGTATAATTTTCCCTTCATCGTCTGTAGTCACTCCTCCAAGACTCTTGGCATAAAATTTAAATCTGGAAACAGAATGGAAAATTTTAATACATGTTAATATATTTTAAATCTTATAATTTTATATAATATCCCTGATTAGCAACGAAACAATGCATTAGATATGTGATAAATCAGTCAAATCAGCCATCTTTGAAACTGATTAGCAACGAAACAATGCATTAGATATGTGATAAATCAGTCAAATCAGCCATCTTGCAGACCCCATCTTTGATTCTTATGTGCTTAAAGTTTAATGTATAGCTCATAAGTGAATGATGCAATTCGCAAAGAAAATTCCTGAAGTTTAGCATTTAATAAATTATTTTGAGATTGTATTTAACACTGTTTATAGATATACATCATTATAAAACGCTAGATAACAATGACATCAGAGTTTTATCCGAACTGCAATACGCAATTGTTATTTTAAAATAGAAAATAAATACACATTATTATAGGCCCTTGATTTTCATATTTCCTTAAAATTTTCTACATACAAACGGTCCCCGATTTATAACGAGTCAAAAATTTCTGTCGCAGTTCGAATTTGAAACTCGGAATATAATTTTCCATAGGCTCAGTGTTATAAATGGAGATTACATTCCCCATGTAGTAGTGTACAGTAATGTTGAATAAAGAACGCTGTATATTCTTTAAAGGGAGAAAAATGTATATCTCATGCAGGGCCGCCGAGAGGTGATGACATCTGACACTTTTGTCACAGGTCCCCCATCGAAAAAGAACTCATAATTTTTTTATTAAACCAAAGCGATACACTTTTTTAAGTTGGACCAGGACTACATACTTGTCAAGAGCCCGAAAATTTCTCTCGGCGGCCCTGCTCTCATGTTTATCAACATTTTTGGTAGATAAAAATAAATAAATTCAAGGGCCCGAAAATTTCTCTCGGCGGCCCTGCTCTCATGTTTATCAACATTTTTGGTAGGTAAAAATAAATAAATATCATGTAAAAACAAAGATATTTTAAAATCTTACTTGAATGTTTTAAAATCGATATCGACTGGGTATTTGATGATTTGTTTTCCTTCATATATGGCAGTAATGTTGTCTTTCAGGTCTAGGATTTCGTTCCTGAAGCATATTCCGTTTCTTTGAGCGCATACGTCAGAGAAATTGGCGGACGTTTTTCCGTCGTTGATCGTAATCGATCTGATCAGTCGATCAAGTTCGATTAGTTCGGAAAAGATTCCTTCTCTTAGTACCGTTCCTCCGTCTTTAGAAGTGACCAGAACTGTTCCGAATCCGTTTAATCTAGTAAGACGACCAAAATCGAAGTTGGAAGAAAAGTTCATGGGAAACAAACGATCGATTCCTGCTCGATCGGATTTTGCACGACCGTGTGAAGGCACGAAGAGACTAGTAATGTCCTTCTCGGTTTTCATTCGGAAAACTCCCGTCATCAAAATACCACAGATGATAACTGGAGTGAACATAAATAAAAAGGGATGTCTGGCTGTAGCCTTTCCCAAATGCTCGAAGATTCGACTCAGAGAGGATTGAACACAGTTGTACTTCATGTTTTCTGAAAATAAGAAATAAAATAAATCTTAAAAATATTCAATCTTTCAAACGGGTGGTATCAAAGCTATACCTCTATTCGTATCGTTCAACTACAGTAATTCGGACCAAATTTATTTAGCTATTCGTATCTTATGTTGTTTAAAGTATCAGCAAAGTTTTGGCACAATATGGTTTAAATTAAATATCGTATATAATGGTATGTTCTAATTTTGGCGAAACAATTTTCATCTATAAATCAACAGTACAACTGGAGCTGTACTGCATTTTCCATAAGAAAATCAATAAAGATGGATTATACTGCGAAACATAAGATTTTTTAAAATATAAATAATTTTGCAGATCGCATCATCTATCAACTAAAAATAAAATATTTGAATACAAAAAAAACATCATCTATTTTACCATCTACTGAAAAGATTATTTTAAAAATTATTATAATAAAAATACTTAAAAATAAAAATCTAGTTTAACTTTGGTTACAATTTCTGCATAACTTCCGTTTCTCGCAAATGTTTTAGTTGAAGATATTGCAGATAATAACAGCTTATATTCTGGTGCAGTGTGCCAAATTTAGTCAAAATTGGTCGAGTAGTTGTCGAGATGTGAATCAATACGCTCGTATACCTACGTACATAGACACCTTCAAACAGTTTTCTAGCACGTCTGGAGATAAGAATGAAACATGCATCACGTAATCGCAATTATTTATACCTATACGTGAGATTTACTCAACAAAATTGTTTTATATTGATCCAGAAATCGTAAAAATAGTCTCAAAATTGGATTGGAAGTTTTTCCCGTTACTATAATTTGCATCACCTATTCTACAGAAACATTAATATAAAAAAATAAGTATTGATAAAACTGAATGTTTGCTACAATTTATAAACTGATTCTGGATTAATTTTTTTAAGACTTTATAAATCAATTAATATTAAATAAGTTGCTACTTCTAAATTATAGCAAACAACCTTATTTTAATCACTTACTTTTTCTTTCCATATAAGACATTTTTGTTCTAGATAAAGAAAATAAAAAAATATAGGAAATTAGATCTAAAATATCATTTTTTTTTCTACCTAACATATTCAAAAAAATTACCAACTCAAAAAAAAAAATTTAAATGGGTCGTATTTATAAAAAAAAAACGTGAATTTTCAGGATAAGCAATATAGGTTTCTCTCTGCAATGTTAAATACGTGATAAGAATTAATAAAGTGATTAATTAATATTTATTTTAATTATGGTGTCGAAAACGAAAAAAAAAATGCCAAAATAAATACTTTAATTCATAATATTTTGGCAGTTTATAAACATATGATACTGTACTTTGTTCGAGGTAAAATCATTAGGATTCTTAGTTCAGAGAGCGACAAAATAAATATAGTAAAACCTATCAAGTTAGACACCTCTCTATGTTACGACTTTCCTGAAACCCGAAAAAGCCTATATTTTACTATATGTCCAAACCTCTTTATCCTGGACACCTCACTATCTTTGTATCTTGAACAACTGTTTCTAATAAGATGGACACTTTTTGATTATTGGTTGAAATAAAATCTTAAATTTTATTTAGTTTTAGAAGATTAACCAAAGGAATTTTGTGAAAGAGAAACTTATAACATTGATTAATCATGTCTTGAGATGGTTGCTGATGACATAAATCCGTGGTTTATTTATTATTGTAAATACAAGAAAACACTGAGCATTGAGAAAAATCAAATAAAAACTAGCCAAATTATAGCCAGAATATTTTATTGTAATAAAATTTAAAATATTTGGGCTATGATTGGCTAGTTTTGATTTGGTTTATATTTTACTTTTCTTCTTTGAGAATTGTGTACTGTTTCTTCTGTTGCTGTGATTAAGCTTTCCTTAGAGATGTTAAAAACAGTAAAAGAAAAATTAAATAAACTGACATTAGACCAAAAGATGCAAGTTGTTGGATCATTTATTATTCTGGATGCAGTGAGATGAATTTATGTTGCGTGACAAGAAGTTTCACAATTAACTATTTAGAAGTGTTTGAAAAGAGTTAGGTTCCTTATAGATTTCACTGAGGAAGGAATGCAAGATATCAATAACTTTGACCTAGGAGAAGAACTGAGTGCACTTCCTGAGAACTATCATCATAAAATTTTAATTGAAGATTTTACAAATTTTGACAACAATCTTGTCCATCATGAATATGAAAATTTTACAGCCAATGATTTAATTGAAAAGATTATATCCAGCTCAATTCATATAGACTTTGTTGGAAGAGGAACTAAATGATCATGGAACAGTTTTGGAATATGTAGAGGAATTTGAACGATAAGCATTTTCTAAAGATTACTCTATTTGGTATAAGAAAAAATAAAATTGAAAATGTATGGATGAAGTCTAAATTAAATATAAAAAAAAAAAGGCAAAACTCTATTTACAGACTTCTTTTCATGTTGAAAGCACTGACAGACTGTAGTGTGTATTTAACATTTTTGAGTGTTTTTATTTAAAATAATAATAGGTTTTCAATTTGATTTGAATAAAGGCTTGCACTGACATGAAAATTTAGTGTTTAGTATGTTTAGAAAAGATTTTGATTTTATGAATCTCTCTATGTTGGACGCCTCTCTAAGTTTAACACATTTTGAAGGAACCAAACGTGTCCAGCATAGAGAGGTTTCACTGTAATTTGAATTTGTAAATTAATATATTGATATATATATATTATATTATATCGTGAAAATAATTTCATGTGTACAGGATTCAATGCATATGTATATTTGATTCATCTTCCTCAACGTAGCGAAAAATTCTAGGAACTCAATAGGCATTGTTTGCTTCTATACAATGCTTCATTTCGTTTCCACAGGAAGGAATAATTACTAAAACGATTTTGCATTTTTCTTCTTTAAAATATAATAATATAAATCAGATTCCTCGAAGTCCTTAAAGTCATAATGCACCAATTTACGAAAAAATTTAAATTCTTCGAGAAGAAAGACGAAAGTTTATATAAAATCGAGTTATATAATTTTATCGTGTACAGGAAAAATCATAATGTTTTCAACCCCTGGAAACAATAAAGATTGTTTTTCCATATAAGTTCAAAGAATATAATTAAAAGAGAACTTGAGCCAAATCAAGCTGAATTTGTTTGTCATGCAACTCAAAAATTCAGGATAGAAAGTAAGATTTTTTTTTTTATTGTCAATGTTAATTCAAGTTCTATCGTATTTACATAATAAATATATTCAACATATGTGCGATTGAGTGGAAAATTGTGATAAAATCAAATGCAGTGCAGTGAAATTTTTTATTGAAAATATTATCATCTTACCCTTTCGATTTTTTTCTTTAGCTCATGTGGAAATAATTTTTTTTTTTTTAAATTCTTTCTGTTGAATGTCTTCAGATTTAACCTGTTGAAAATAAAAATATGCAAAAATAAATATTTTATCTCACTAATAACTTTATAAAATTAATCAAATGGAGTAGAATTTTGTGCATCGTTCTGGAACAATGCATTAAATTCATCAAGAATAAAATAATTTAATAAAAATGTTATAAATCAGCTAAAAAGTTGTTTTAATTGCGTTATAAAATTATTCATTTGCGGAAGTATAAAATTTTATTACAGGTACAATATAATACCTGTAAGTGATTTTCGGTGGTTTATAGTTTCTGACATTTTATTACAGGAAAAATATTTAAGTTAAAGGATTTATTTTGTTGATTCATTTGCGGAAGTATAAAATTTTATTACAGGTACAATATAATACCTGTAAGTGATTTTTGGTGGTTTATAGTTTCTGACATTTTATTACAGGAAAAATATTTAAGTTTAAGGATTTATTTTGTTGAAAAAAAAAAATAATAAAAGCATGCAACTTAAACATATTATTTTTAGTCTAACATATTTCACAAGCATTAGACCAAAAACAAATTCAAAATTTTACATTTTAACACGAGTTAAACATAAAATTTGATAGATCAGTCGAGTTACAATTAAGGTTTGGTAGATTATGCTTAATTATTAAAATATAATTAAACATAGATAAATAAAATGAGCACATTTAACTGTTCGACACTTCAATGCTGAAAAATTAATTATATAAGAATTTTTATGTAAATCAGAACTTTTTTTTCCGACTGCATGTTTGAAGTGAATTCGCGTTACTGTATATTTATTTAAAACCTTGACATTCTTCGGAAAATTGGAATATTTTAAGTGATTTATAAGCTTTTAATAACAGCGAAATTATTAAAGAAATAAAAAAAAAAATTATATTCCTAACAATTGACTTTCTTATATTTATTCGTAAAGTTTCTTACGATGAAATTTCATTTAAGTAATTGTCATTGCAGCAATTGATAGAACACAAACAATGCATAACAGGATGGGCGTCGAGTAGACTATTCATGAATGAGCACCAACGGTGAGCACAAAGTTTAGTAAACTTCACGGTCAAAACAACTTACTGAATACTGATATTGCTTGAAAGTACGAATGATACTCTCATATAAAGAATTACAAATATAATTTTATGTTAAATCGTGTATATGGTTCAAAAAAATAAACACGAAGAGTACCAAATAATACTTGTTATTATATCTCTTCTATTTACGCGGTTCGAATTCCGCGGTTACAGATATAAAAAACAGTCATGCATTCGCGTATTTGTGTTGAATTACAATAAAAAAATTCATTAAATTCATTTTTTGCTAAAATATTAAAAACGATCTTAAATTTTTATATTTATAGGATCAGGGACTTTCAAAGAAAATGCGTGGCCTGGGGCAACTAATATATTTAAGGCTCTTCAAAAAAAAAAAAAAAAAAAAAGTTGACATTTAAATAGGCTCTTCAAAAAAACAAAAAAAAAAAAAGACAAAGTTGACAAATATACAGTGGTAAGCGTACAAGAAAAGCGAAAACATTGATAGAGAACTTCAAATTTTGACAAACACTGAAGCTCAAACAGTATAAAAATACACAAATATATTGAGTTATAAACTGAGGCCCCTAAAACTCGTGAGGCCCGGGGCAGCCGCTCCTCTTTCCCCACTCTCTGATAGCCATTGACTAAGCTCATAAATTGTATCTAACTATTCCGTTTATTAATACTCATATTCCTATATCGAATTTAAGCATTGTTAGAATTATTCGCGGGATATTTTTAGAAAATTTAAAAAAATTTATAAGAATTTTAAGCACTATGATAGAGGAAAGATTTATCAACAACTATGATGTTATTTAACGCGTAATCCAATATTTCAAAATGGCGGCTGTTCCACCATAAATCTTCGCGTTATAGTCGAATATTTATATTCAAATCTCCAAAATAATAAAACTTAATTTGGTCCAATTAATAACGTATATTGTATTACAAAATACTGGATATGTATAGTGTGTTCGGTATTAATGTGTTCAACATATGAATAGATTTCGAGTTACGTATAAAGCATAAAAATATGAATAATAATAATATTGACTATATAAAATAACTTATAAAGAGAGGAAAAAATATTCATGTCTGTAAACAGAGTTCTGAATCGTGTTTGTATTGTTACTCTTCGCATAGAATTTTTTTTGTGACGACGGAAACCATTTTACGATAATTATAGGTGTGTTTGAACTGATATATTGTTTTATATAACTCTTGAAATTTTTATTTTCAATTAATGACTTAAGGATTGTAGGAAACTTCGTAAGAGAACACAGTGAAGTTATCACGGATCGCTGATTATCCGGAATTTCTAAAATAATTCAAGGCTATGACAGCGAAACTTGAAATATTTTTTATGTTTTTATTTTAATAATTATATATGAAGTGTGCAAAAAGCGATCATCGTTAAGAGAAAAAGTTACGCTTGTCTGATTAGATTTAGAAAATTTCATTATTTGTTATAGATTATGCAATATATGCAATCCTTAAAAAATAATATATTTATATATATATGTCCATGAAGCAGTAGTGTCATTAGGGGGTGTGTGGGTGCGGCCCGCCATTGAAATGCCATCGAATGCATTTCAGGATATCTAAAATTTTCGAGAGATCAATCAAACCACTTTTTGTGCAACGTTAAAAACACTTACAACAAATGATTAAAGCTTATTATTAATTTATTTACAAACTAAATTAATTTAATTTCATTCATTACGTTATCAATACGTCATAAATTTGTGAGAATGCTCACTGTTACGTCACGAAATTAAGATAGATTGCGCTTGACATCATTGTTGGGATGACACTCAATGTTTTCAAACGTATGCTAAAAAATTACATTTTTGCCAACTTTACAACTGTAAATCCTTTTTAAACGCGTGCAACCTATTTGCATAAACGGACCATGCCAGTTTTAAACACTTGAATCTTCTATGAACTCTTAAATCCATGCTTTCTAACCACCAAACATCTTATATAATATTAAGGGAGAAGGAGTAACACCACTGCATGAGGAACTATTAATCCTGTATGACTTAGTGATGTCCTGTATATATTTTAATAAGGTTCCAAGTTGTATATGATTTTAAGATAATAATTCAAAGCAAATTGATTGGATTCATGAAAATATAACTGATTTTTTATGTACTTGAAACTTGTATGTCTATGATTCTAAAAAAAAGAACAAGCAGTTGTAATTTCTTCGCATTCTGCATTAAGTTTTCTATCAATATTGATTTCAAGAGCAAGGATTTTTTTCGTGTATTCATAACGAACATTAACCTTTCTTAGCATCTCTTTCATAGCTTTTCAGTAAGAGTTTACGGATTTTTCTATTCTGTGTGAAGAGAAAAATCTATAGCAAACAAACCAAGATCTTTTCAACTGAACCAAGCGATATAATAAGCGTGCGTGACGAAAACATTTCTATCGATTTTCTCTGTTAACTTACTTATAATTTCGACATTATCTATCAAAATTTGTTACGCTATTCACGAAAGTTATTGAAAAAAAAAAACTCTTTCAAAATAGATTATACTACGAAATGTTGCATGGATAAAGTTAAAAGTTTTTTAAAACTTTTATATTCTATAGTTTGAGCTTATATCCCGCACGAATTCGAGGAACCAGATAAGGAAGAAACTGTTTAGAAACTTTATTAGATGAGTTGTAAACATATTTTAAAAAATTTTCTACGTTTTTTAGTTAATTAGTTTCACTTGAGTGATTATGTTAATGGTCAAAATAGCTAACTATATATATTTTTAAAGCCGAGTATTTTTCGTAAAAGACTACATTCTTTAAATATTGGAGTATTGTTTATCAATGGAGAACAATGGTTTTTTTTTTCACTACAAGTGGAGGAAATTGATTAAGGATTTTTATTTTTCCTCTTAAAAATTGAAGAAAATGACTAGTTTTAAATAAATTAAATAATGTTATGATGTTCTTCGAGAGCTTTCTAATCCTCTCTTCTGAAGGATTTTCGAAAGAGAACACGTTTCAAACAATTTTGGTGCATTAGAAGAATTAGAACTTTATTGCATAAACTCTTTACTACATTACATAAAAAAAGAATTAACCATCTAAATAACGTTTAAATCATTTTTTTACAAAATAAAAACTTTTAATTGAATATAATATCGTTCAAATACGACGAATGGTTTGTAAAGTATATAATTTTTTATATTGTTTATTCAACGATACTACGTGGATGTTCCTTGTTTTAATCACATATCTTCAATTAAAAATAAAAGAATAATATCTAAAGGAAGCACGATAAAAAATGACGTACAGTTTGCTAATAATATATTATTAATAGATAAACATATATTGTACCATATTATGGATTGAAAATATAGAAAAGAAGGCATGTTGCTATAAATTAGTCATCCTCTTAAAAAAAAAATATATATATATATAAATGGTTAAAAACACTATAAATATGTCTCAACGATAACGAATTTTTGCATAGATTTTTATTTATTTATTTAGTTTAATTGTTGTTTGGTAAAGGATTTCCTCCATTAAGGTTCTCTATTTTAAGAACAATTCAAAAATCTATTGTTTGAAAGTTAGTTGAAATAAATAAGTTGTTCACGAGAATTGCTATTATTCGATTTTACAATTTTTCTTGAAATAAAAATGATCGAATTTGGATCATTATTGTCAATAATGAATCGATATCGATCATAATTAGCGCAATTGATCATTTAGTTTAGTTCAGTAATATGTGCGAATTTCGTTCGAATCGGATAATTTTTACGCGAGATTTCGTTTTGATAGACAGGCAGACATTCAGATGTTCCAATAGGATCATTTTCAGATCTTTAGATAGTTCCAGTCAGAGTATGAGAAAGGAAGACGTCCCTGACCTCATCTCACATCTTTTAGCCATATTCAATCGCTTTTATATGTTTGTTTTATACATAAATGGTTAAATTTTAGGGCTTTTTTGGTATGGCCCTGCTACCCTTCTATCAAGTCCTGATCCCAATAATATACACGAATTTTTATTCATCTTTTATTATTTCAATAATATTGGTCCCATTTTCATCATTTTCTACGGGCTTTGTTCTATAGTGAATCCCAATATTATATGCAAATTTTATCTCAATCTAATGTTATTTATTTAATTTTTCGTGCTGACAAACAAACAGACAGGCAAAGCTAATTCATAAACTCTTTTATTTCATTTTAGAATGTAAAGATCAAGTATACCGGCTGTTACATATATATTTATATAAAGCATGATATTTATCCTCTATTCGACGATATTCGACTCGTTCTAAGTAGATTGCTATTCGTACTCAATATATATATATATATATATATACACACACACACGAGTATTTTTGGACCGCATTCAATTTTAAATCGTGTAATTGCTAACCTCAAAAAAACGAGAGTAGTTCACTTCCGTTTTTTATTCATTTATAATTTATAAAACTTATCAAGCATTGCTTATTAAATAATTAGACAATAATTAATCTATTAATAAGATATCACCCTATTCGTAACTAAAAAAACCATATAATTATCTTGATAAATATATCTATCTGCTAATAATACTAAGAATAATTAAATGGTTCGAATGATATTTTCATACTATCTTTGACCCCATTGTCACAGGAGACAGACTATATTTACCACCATTACAGAATTTATTTTTAAACGGTTCCTTCTATTTATATATTTTTTAAAAAATTAACTAGAAAAACTTTTGAATAAATTGAATTTGAAAGACGTTAAATCATGTAAAACACAAATTCTAGACAGCATACAACGTGAATAGAAGTAAAAATTTCTATTCACGTAGTTTCCGCTACTTCCTAGAATTTCTAGAATGATTTAAATTTCTTCTCGAATTTTTTACTGCCCAGAATTTCTAGTGATGTAATTTACATTACTTTCGTAAATTTCTAGAATAATGTAAATTTCTTCTCGAATTTTTTTACCCACCTAGAATTTCTAGAAGTGGTGTAATTTACATCATTTCTAGAATTTTTTTTGTTTATGTTTTCAATCTTTACCGGAAATAGACAAGCGAATCACTTCCTTATTGCAAATATATCAGTTTCGAAAGTTCGATAACTACTTTTCGAATGTCGTTAGGCTAACGGAAACAAATTTTATTTGTATAAAAAAAAATCGTTTTCGTTAATCTATAATCATGTTTACGTACGGATTCGATGGATGCAGTCGTAGTAACGAGAAGTGCATTTGTTAACTTTCTAAGCATTTTTTTTTTTTGGAAATAAATATAAAATATTTAATTCTATATTGAATGATTTCGTAAACAAACAAGAACAAAGGGATGATTCTTGAATGAAACCGGAAGGAAACGACCATAATGGTAACCTATTTAGTGGTCCTAACCTTATTCTATAAAATAGTCCAACCTGAAATGATTTTAATTGTTACGAACTAAGCGCGTATACAGGTAACATTCCGAAAAATGTTAATATATATATTAAAAAAAAAGGAAAAAAAGCATCAGAAACAATCGTTTAATTGTGTAGAAATGCAGTTAGACGCATAAAATTCTAGATTTTAATTTTTAAACAACAAAACTGCTCTATAAATCACCAAATTCGTGTGGGAAACAACAAAAAATAAAATAAAAATACTAAAGATATATATTGATAACTAGATTATACGCTATATTAATCCGTTAGACTAGAAAAACCTCACCTGTAAGTTATCGTAGTCGTTAAAATATGAGTTTATCTACCTAACACGCAGCTTCTATTAATAAATCATTAAGACGACTGGAAATTTTTAAACGTCAAACAAAAAAATGACGAGTTAAAATATATATATTTATAGGAAGGATGCTGTCAAGCATCAGTTCTTACCTGTAAAGCTTTCGGTCTGCTCCGTTCGAGATAACTTCCGATTTGACCTTGCCAAGGATTGATGGAGATTATACGCTGTTATGACGTAGTTTTTAGCCGTGTATGCGCATGTGCAATTCCGAACCCATAACGTCGCACTGTTGTCGCAACAAAGGGAAGGATCTGTTACGATCGTTCTCGTTATTAAATTTCGAGAACGTATATATCGAACGAGTGGGAATAATAATAAAAATAATGATAATAATAATATTCTCTCGCTTCCGGTTGATAACAGTAGAAGGTCGTTCATCTTTTCTTTCAGTTCCTGTTTCGAAATGAAGATGCTAACCCAGGCAGATTGGTAGACTGACTATATCGATTGATACGGTATTAGTAGGAGATAGGTACTGTAAAATACAGGTCATTTATAGATCTAAACACGTATTTCTCCTTCTTTTCAGTTGGAAACGGAGGTAAAAACGTGTACGGGTCGACGACCGGAGATCGGTCAGCCGATGACATCACGCTTGGTTTCTTCCAATTAGTACACATGTTCTGATCGAATGTTCTTCGTACTTCGAGTATACCGAGTTTCGATATAAATAAACTCGTTTATATATATATTACTTTCGTCCTATAAGGAATAGAGAGCCCGCCCAGTTTAAAATATAACGTTTCTAACGGGTTGCGTTGGCTCGTTTTATTGCATAAAGATGCAAACATTCTTGCTCAGGCTCCACCTGTTACGGATGAAAGAACGAGATTATTTATCGATATCAATAGACACAAAGACATCTGTAGAACGAAAATTAAGTTTTTTTTCTTTTAACATTATTGGTTCTTTTCCCGGAAATAAAAATCTTTCTGATGAGAGGCCCCTAAAAGGTCATTCAGGTTACTAACCGGTTCTGGAAAGTCACTCTACAATATAAAAGGATTAACTAACGTTACAGGAAGAGATATTAACTAATAATCGTCCTAAATGTTTATAATGTTTACAATAAAAATCTTGCTTAAATAACAAACCAAGAAGGAAATATGTAGTAAGGATCTTGTTAAATTTAACGGCAGCCATTATTATTTTTTTTATTTTTTTTTAATCAATAACATGTCTAATAAATGACAATTTACTTGATTTTGAGGACTAATATGAATCAAAAATTAGCAGAACAAAATAAATATTTTGCTAATGATATTCATAAAATTATTATGATTTTTTTTTTCAATTGTACTGCGCTAATAAAAGTCATAAATTTATAACTTTCCTATTAAATCTCAATCATGTATGCCTTGCATTTATAGTTCTATGTACTGTTATATGAATAAACTATACATGTTATGCAAATCTCATTTATCATAATCGATTCTTGCGTTGTTATATGCCATCTTTTCGGGTTAAGCTAGATTGCATCTTTATGCATAACACGAGCAAGTTAAGTTTCGTAAAATATTGCAGTTCATACTCACGTAGGCGACGTTATTCTTACTTAATTTATTTTGATTTTTAACGAATTTAATTGTGAATCTGGAACGAACAACAACAACTTTTCTTGTAGCATTCGTACAGGCATTAGTCATCAATGTAGGCGACGTTATTCTTACTTAATTTATTTTGATTTTTAACGAATTTAATTGTGAATCTAGAACGAACAACAACAACTTTTCTTATAGCATTCGTACAGGCATTAGTCATCAAATTTTTGTTGATACTTTAAAACTCTGAACGAGTTTTAAGCTGTTTTTCTTTATGTACGTTAATTCGAATGAGAAAAATTTCATAAAATTTTGTCAGACTTACATAATTTTACCGTTAAAAAAAATATCGTCTCGTTCACATTGATACAATTAATTAATATTTCGACATCTATCTAATGTATAATGTAACTTTTGGGTTCATAATTTATTCAGATCAGATATTATATTAATTAATATGACAATATTAGGACAAAATTTTTGTTAGATAACATTATTGAGTTTTCAGTCAGACGTTTAAACACGTGTAAGGTGAATTAAGTTCAAGCACGTGAGTGCAACTCAAACTTTGACTCATTTCCTTAATGGTTGATTCATTGGTTAAATAGAAAATGATCTTTTGTTGTATTATAAAGTCTGAATTTATCGGAAAATATTTTGTTTTCTGTTCTTAAATTCTGTATAAAAATTTTAATTCTTCATGCTTTTAATAAGAAGTTGTCAAAGCTTTTAGAGGACCCCTTTTCACTCAAGAAAGAGTACCAAGGAGTAAATTCTGCATGCTTATAAAATCATCGTATTGTATATCCTCATTAATTAATAGATTTTCACGAAATTCAGTAGTGATATTCTACCATTAATGATAACACGTTACTTTTAAGTATTTAAAAATGGCGGACGTTCAAATTTTAAACATTTCTCTCTAATAACTTGTGAATCAATGTGATTATTTTTTACGAAATTTAGCAAAATGGACATTAATGATAACACGTTACTTTTAAGTATTTAAAAATGGCGGACGTTCAAATTTTAAAGATTTCTTTCTAATAACTTGTGAATCAATGTGATTATTTTTACGAAATTTAGCAGAATGTTCATGCAGTTAAAGCAGACTGTAAAGTTAGATGGATAAGCACATTAAAAATGATAGACATTTTAACTTCTAAGGAACAGTTAATGGATTTTTATAGCATTCAGCATAAAGATTATACCATTAAAAGATTTTAATAACAAGTTTAATCGTTCCAAAATTCGGAAAATAGTCAATTATTTCTTCCCAAATTACTTGTTAAGTATTATAAACACCTTTAGCTAATGATGTTTTGAAAATCTTTAATATTAACAACAATAATAAATAGAATATTTCATCATCATCATTATAATCTCTGGACGACCTTCTTCTTCTTCAGAATCCAAGGTTATCATTTACACTTACGCAAATGTTTGTAACCTTATATATCTGATTTATGTTATTTAGTAAAATTAACATTGTTTCGCACATTTTTGCAACAGTTACAAAATAAGACCTTATCTAAACACCACAAGCCTACATAATTTAATATGAAAATATTTTGTGCTATATTGAAAATAATCGAAAAAATTTATAAGTAAATTTTCTTCTCCACTTTTTAATTATTTTTATTTATCATGTTTTACTCTACTAGACGTTTATATGTTAATTTTATTAAAAAAATGGAAAATATGATTAATATAGCAGTGATAATGCTTGTAGTAGTATCAGTTAAAGCGAAAGAATAACTCACAATTTTCTATTTGTTCTACTACTACTACTACAGTAGACGTTAATTAACTGAATGATTGAGTGTTACCTGAATGATCTTTTATAATTACAGAATTAAAATGTATAGGTATTATTTCGAAGTGAAATTTCTAGTTATGTAAAGGTATAAAAACATATACACTATATTTTTACAATGGTTACAAAATATCAACTAATGGTTAATAACTTAAAACATTTTATATAAATGGCAATTTTATCATATCATTGTATGACTTTCCTGATTGCCAGAACTGACAGTAATAATGGATATTTTCAGTCTGAAGAAACTACATCATTAACTGAATCTAGCAAAAAATATGAGAGAATAAATAGTTAAATACTAAGAGCAGCAGCAGCAGCAGTAAGAGTTTATAATGTGTAGCACTACATTAAATACAAAGAGCAATAGCAGCAGCAAGTGTTTTATAACGTGTAGTACTACATTATATACTAAGAGCAGCAGCAACAAGTGTTTATAATATATAGCACTACATTAAATACTAAGAGCAACAAATGTTTATTAAGTGTAGCACTACATTAAATATTAAGAGCAGCAAATGTTTATTATATGTTTAGCACTACATTAAATACTAAGAGCAGAAAATGCTTATTATATATGTAACACTATATAAGTACTGAAAACAAAAATGTTTGTTATGTATATAATACCATAATAGTATTAAATATAGCAAATGTTTATTATATATACAATCCTATATTACTACATCACTCAAATCAAAAACATAACCATAATAATAATACTATTATAATACTGTAAATGGTTGATTAATTCTAAAGTATAAAATCAAACATCGTTATATATTTTTAGTAATTTAATTATCCACTTAATTAAGTTATTTTTATTTAATTTCATTCAGTACATATGAATAGAAGGGAGGGAAAAATGATTTTGGCATGTGCATGCATCTTAATTTAAATCATAATAAAAACAACAACAGAGGGGAAATTTTCCTTTTGTTGTCATTATTATTATTCATTCGAGAAATAGTTCACGGAATCTATTCATCTTGTGAACTATTTCTACTCGATTGTCTTTTTGTAAACCATTCAAATTTGAAATGTTATAACAGAAGAAATAATATTTTCACGTGGTTCAAAAACTGAAATAATATTTTTTTCTCAGAAATATAAAACCGCAGTCTAATCAAAGAAGTAGAATAATATAACAAATAAATTAAAAACCCCCGATGATATCAGAAAGATTTATTTCGCAACAGACAACAAAAATGTCTTTCAAGGACTCGATATATTGTAGATTACATATTTAAAATAATCCAATTAAAAAAAAAAAAAACTTAAAAGTCTTTAGTCTAACAATTCAGTGCATCATATATTATATCTACATAACAAATGTATAAAAATAAACTTTAGTATTCTGAATATATTTTATATAAAATATTTTCCATTTGTAAGCATTTAAATGATCTGTAAAATTGTAAATAAATCAAATTATAGATTTTTTTCCATAATTGAAAATTATTCTAATGTTTGGGAAAGAATCCAAAACATTAGAGAAGTTTCCCAAACATTAGAGTAATTTTCAATTATGAAAAAAATCTATAATTTGATTATTTACAATTTTATAGATCATTTATATGTTTACAAATGGAAAATATTTTATATAATATATCAATTTTACTGTCTTGAGTGGGGGGAAAGACTCTCCCCAACATTAGAGTGATCTAAACTCTTTCTTTCCCAAACATTGATCTAAATTCTTAGTTTCCGAAACATTAGAGTGATCTAAACTATAACCTTCCCAGGCATTACAGTGATCTAAACTCTTACTTTTCCCAAACATTAGAATGATCTAAACTCTTACTTTCCCAACATTAAAGTGATTTTAATTTCTGCTCAATCATTGAGCAAAAATTAAGAACCTTTATATCTATCTGAAAGATCTTTTTTCATTTGGATGGCCCTTAGTAAAGCCATAGCTTACCATCCTAGAGAATCCAAATTCGGGTCTCACACCTCCAGTTTTCTAGTAGGTGTCTGGATTCGGTCCTTTGAACTGCACCCTTCAAATCTTCCAGTGTTGGCCAGTCTTTGATGGGCTCTACAAATGGCCGCAGCCAGATAAAATATATCCTTATTCGATATGCTGAATGATCTTTAAAAATGACAGTATCAACACCTGTAGATATTATTTTCATTATGTAAAGGTATAAAAACATATACTGTGATTACATCATCGGCTAATAGTTAACAACTTAAAAACATTTTATATAAACGCCCAATTTATTTTATTTTTTATATAGCTTTGCTGATTGCTAGGATTGATAGCATACAATTGTTAACTACAGATAATGATAGAATATTATTCTCCATAATACAAGTGTAGATACGAATAATATGAAAGTAGCCATATTATCTTAAGTAATGCTCGTTTCTAAAATATTTCTTTGCAAGCTTTTAACGTTAACATGTTATATTCAATAACATTGGCATCATTAATGCGATTGTGAAACCAGCAAATCGATTTTTTACTTATAAATTTCCTAGTTATATTATTGTTTGACAAAGTCATCTGTTGTTGATTCACATGGTTTATAGGAAAAAATGACGTCATTTCTTTCCTATAAAATTACATTTTCATAAAATTAAAACCATGAATAATAATTATTTAATGTCGTCATGTGTAATTCTGGCAAATCACGGGTTTCATCCCAATTAATCGGAAATATCAGAATGAAATTTGTGACTCGATCAGAAAAAAATTATTATTATTACTATTCAGTTAATACAATAAAATTTAATTGAATTTTTATAATTTTTTATTAAATTATAAAACAAAAAAAAAAAACATGCTTCACGTGTTCATAAATAACCATAAATCAGTTGTTTGTATTATGTTATGGAAATTAATTTTCGTTTATAAACAACCAGTTTTATATAAACAGCATAAGTATACGCCTATTTAATCATTAAATATATATGTATATAATAAATCTGTAATTTTCTTGATGAATTATGCATAAAATTTTAAACAGAACACCTACTTAGAATGAAAAGTTAGCGTGAAACACGAAAAACTTAATAAGGTTTATATGTTGCTTTTTAATAAAAATTTGCATACAAAAAAATTGTCCTGAATTACTCCTTTTTAAAATTAGTAAATTTAATTAAATTTTATAAATATAATTACTTTTTTAGACGAATTAATATCCTTATTTTTCCTCTACAGTCAATCAGCAAGCATTTTCTTCATACGTTTGTTTTTATAATGTTTACGTGATCTCATTCAGTTCGTATGATCGATTAATGAATATACAGTTTAATTAATCGAAATTTTCGTGATTTAATTGTTTCAAAAATCGATTATTATTATTATTATTTCTTATCTTGCGATCAATCCTATTAAAATCCAGATTATTATGTGCTCTACTTTGTTTACAAACAAACACTCGAAACGTTAACAAGACAAAACAAGGTATACAAAATTAAAATAATACGATTCGCATTTAATACAAAGAACGTTCCAAATATTTTTTCCTTAATTATTGAGTCATTTATTGAACTTTAAATGGGTCTACTTGACTGACAAACTTCTTTACAAAACGACCATTATGAAACGATCTATGCGTATTTCGATCTCATTTCTTAATGCTCATGTTTTTTTTTATAATTTAAAAATATTTCGTGTGCATTACTTTCATTTCGATAGCAATAATATGTTTGTCTCGATAGCTATGGTATATTTATAGTGATTTAAAAGAGGCATTACTGATACAAGTAGAACACGTTCATACATCATTCCATTAATACACTTCTATAGTAGGAAAATGTTAAGAAGCTAAATATAAGTTATTCTTCTTATAAAGTGATAAAATAAGTTTTTCTACTGAACGTTTTTAACAATTAGAATCTAAAAACTTTCATTTTTATTCGTAAATAACGCATAATACCGGAAAAGATTCCATTATATCCTTGTCACGTACAAACGAGTGAATGAGTGCATGTAACGCTGCATACACGAAAAGTAGGCCTCTTTTTAACTTATTTTTTATATTTAACAAAAATAATACCCCATAGTGTTCATTGAGACAACATAATTCGGGTGTTTAAAGTATAAAACGTCAGATAATGTCTCCACCATTACTTCAACAGAATAAACAAGCTTGCAGAGATTTGCAACGTTATTGAACGATTCGTAAGAACGTATCGATGTTCGTACAAGGACGAGAGTAAGAGATAGCATTGATGCTGCCTATAAATTTATTTTAAAATATTGAAAAACATTTATAAAACGCGAACAACGCCTTCCATTCAAGGACATGTTTGTTTGGATCTTCCGCATTGACAAAGTGGAGCAGACACGTGATCATCAAACTATCGTACTACTATAGGATATACAATTATGAGTGCAACCAGTTTGAAAGAATTTTGGGTCGACCGGTGCATATCTAGTCTATAAATGATATCTCTTTTTTTCCTAGCTCCACATGTCACGATCAGTTAATAATATAATATTCTGTAGTTAATTCACTTATATATATGTATGTTATGTGTATGTGTGTGTGTTTCGACCCAATATATATATACATACATTGTGTAATGTTCAATACATTAACATATATTTTTATATAAATATTAATAAAATTTTTATATTTTCCCATCATTTTATGATTATCTAGTTGAGATTTAACACACACATTATATATATATATTACTTTATAGAGTTTATATGCAGAAAGAGTATAGAGTTCATATGCTTTCGAGTTATGTTTCTGTGTTTTTAACAGGTTTATCTATCAAGGACATTTCACTTTCAATAAATCCATCTAGCTTCCGTCTTCGTAACCCAAATAATAGCTTTTCTTGGACGAAACATTCCACTTGAGTAAAAAAAAAATCGAATAAAATAAGCCATAATTGTTCCTAAGTTTAAACATGATAAAAAAAAATGTTGTCCTGTCTAAAATAATATAGATAACAATATAAATTACTACTGCAATTTTTTTACCAAAAAATACAGTTTTATAGAGTCAAATAGTAGGAAAATATACATATTTTATTATAGAATTAACGATTTATTAATTCTTGTTTGTTCAGGATGCAATCGTTCTAGTGCAGGTTACGTTGAATTCTGTGTAAGTTATATACGTACAGCTGTTACCTGTAAGTTATTGCATAGAGTCGCAATTTACAGGTTTACATTAATACTAATAAAAATTCTTACATCAGGCAAGGTCTCATGAGTCAAGATTTTAAGTGTTTCGAAATATATTATACATGAATAAATCAAGGAATTCAAAATAAAAGAATTATATTTGTTTGTATTTTTTATACTTCCACACATTATAAAACAGAAAAAAAAAATATTTATTTTCTTTATAAGAACATTAAGAATGCTATAATAATATATAAACATGCTGATAATTTTTTCCACTTTGACTACTTACGTAAAAGAATTATATTTGTTTGTATTTTTTATACTTCCACACATTATAAAACAGAAAAAATAAAATATTTATTTTCTTTATAAGAACATTAAGAATGCTATAATAATATGTAAACATGCTGATAATTTTTTTCCACTTTGACTACTTAGGAGTTTAAAGCATTTTTTGCCCATAAATACTTATCTATATAGTATTGAAGGAAAAAAAATTGAGGTCTTTATCTAATTTTTTAAATTTTGATTCAAATTTAACTCTAAATTTAATTAATCAAATTTGTTAAATATTACGAGAAATTAATTTGTCCAATATTCTGTTTATTATTCGTAAAAATTACAATTTTTTTTCCTTAATTCTTTGAGATAGAATCGAATCCGATTGGATTCGATTTTATATGTTTAATTTAACTCTAAATTTAATTAATCAAATTTGTTAAATATTACGAGAAATTAATTTGTCAAATATTCTGTTTATTATTCGTAAAAATTACAATTTTTTTTCCCTTAATTCTTTCAGATAGAATCGAATCCGATTGGAATCGATTTTATATGAGTTTACTCGATACAGAATTGAATTCTTTCTAATTAAATTCGTGAATTTGGCTTTCATCTATTGTTTTTTGAATCAACTTTTGTTTTTTCTTTGCCCATTAATGAATGCTCTTGTTATTTATAGAACTTGTTAACATGCTGCATAAATCTGCAACTGTAGCTTAAAATTATAATTATTTACGTAATTCATATTTTAGAAAGCTAAATAATTTTATAAAATCCTTATAAAGTATACAAGTGAGAATGATACAGCATATTATTCTAGCGTAGAAGCAGGAAGTAGCATTTAAATAATCTTACATCTGAAACATTTTTTCTTTGTTATTGTGCATGGTCATCCTCTTAGTTCTCTTAGAGGCTAGAAAAATTCTAAGTTTAATTATGATAGAGTTCAGTCATCTTTCTATATAAAATTGGTACAAGTATGACCACAGGATAAATTCGGGCAAAGCGTGACCCTGACCAGTTTGGTGCCAAGTCGTGAGTTGGTAATCCCTGTTCCATCTTACATCATCGTAGTCCTCCACGGTCTGATTAAATTTTTTCTTTCAAAGATTAATAAAATCAACGATAAACATACCTGAATAATAAATCAGTCGAATGACATTAATAACGTTTTATTAGCTTTAATCGATTTATCGATTAATCGAAGCCATCAACGTCATTGACAGATTTATCGATCAGAAGCCAATAAAAGTAAATCGTTATCTGATACCCATATATTTTCAGAATTTTATAGATTATTCTCATGGCACGCAACTGAGTCAGCATGAAAACGAAAAAAATCGTAAACATAATAAATCATGCCTCAAATAGTTTATAAAATTAAACCGCCAATAATTTCCGGTTTCGGCTAGACAAGATTAGAAAAATTTGCACGAAAGAAATAGCTTAAAAGTAGGCCAATCGTTACGTCATTCGGTGTGTATATAACTTTTATCTAATTGGGAGAAGTTGGTATAAAGATTCCTAAAACGATATCATTCAAATATTGGTCAATGGAGCTACTTATGTGGAATATCTCCAATCTCTTGTCGACAGCACGAATTATCACACGTTAACTTTATTTTCATCTTTAAGTGTGGCGTAACTGAAAGGAAAAGTTATCATGCCTACTACAAAAAAAGCAAATTTTTTTATTGCATAATTCTTTTTTTATGCTGAAAACTTTAGTGCATAACATTAAGGATGTAAATAAGAGAATTTTTTTTCTTTGTGTAATATAGGTTACTCATAGAAGGCTTCAAATGGCTTTTGACATCTTAACTACCTGTTGAAGAAATAGGTCTACAAACTGAATATAATATGACTACTTATTTGCAGATAATATTCTGCTAAATTTATAAGACGAATGCTCTAATTTTCGAAACAATTGACTGGGAAGGAGGTGTGGCTCACCATAAAAATACTGTTTCAGATGAAGTACTGTTCAACAGGTTTTAATGAGTTGTATTATTTTTATAAAATATATTTATAGCAAAGAATGATATATATTGTTTTCTTATTTATTTTGAGAACGTTCTCAAATTATTTTTTCATTTTTTTTAAACCATAATTCCAATCGAAAAACTGAATATTTGAATAATCACTATGCTAAATTTTTAATTCGCGCACTAGAAAAATATGATGCAAAATAAAGAAAATAATTTTTATTCTATGTGTAAATAATTTATAAAATTTCAATTATTAACCAATGAAGAGTGATTAATCTCTTGTTAAAAGTTTTTGTAATGTTTTAAGCATTCACATAATCCTATTTGAAAATTGTATGAAAGGGGGGCTTTATACATTTTTAGCACTGCGATCACCAATGGTCTATTGAGTACCCCCAACAGGATTGTCCCATAAGAAGACAATATCTTCTTCAATGGGACTACAAAAAGATATTCAGAATGTAGGAAAATGCAACCCAAGATGATCATATCTTAGTCTTGAATGGGCCACATATTCACAAAAAATGTCAAGAGGGGTTTCATCTCTTTCTTGACATCTTTCATGTTTAATTTTATCATAATCTTTCTATGGAAACAGCTGATTTTAAAAGAATTAACTCTTTAAATTTTCATTGTTTGCTCTTATAATTATTTTTGAAAACTATAATTCTATAAATTATTAAAAAAATATATTAGCAACTTAATCATCGTGAAGTTTGTTAATATTTCTTTCATCCTCTTCAAATATTGCAAAGGGGAAGAGAGAAAAATATTTTTCATCAAATACTTTCTACTAATCTGCTCTATTTTTTATGATCGAGTGGTGCTAATGTAGATGATCTAATTGATAAAATTTAACAATTTAATATAAAAAAACATGTGTAATTATAATAATAAAGTTTAATAATATTTTTATGGAACAGCTTGTTTGATTTACACCTCATTTATATTTTTCAACAATACTATTAGCGATATGATAGACTCATATGTATTAATTCCAAGGCGATTTAAGAACTGAATCTATTGTTTATTGTTGTTCAAAGAGCTACCTGAAAAAGAGAAATTGAGAAAGTGCATCTCTAGAACAATAAAAATAAATTGCATCGCTCAAGAAGCATGACAATCGATAACTTTCGCAACTAAACAACCGGATAGAAGTTTAAAAGTTTCATAACATGCTTGCTTTAATTACGACACTTAATAATATTTTTGATAATCTTGACACTAAATTCAGTTTAACCTACCAAATATGGGCAAACAAAATGCGATTTTTGCTTCCATTGTGATGCTGCTGTCAGAATTTGTTCAACTAACTAGAGGTTAGTAGTAGTTAGTAGCAAAACAGGGAGGAGTCTACCCAGCCCATGCACCGCGACCAGTGATGGTCTATTGTGCATCCCCCAATCAGATCATCCCAGGAGAAGACCTGTCCTTAAAACAAAAGACAGTATTCTCCTCAATGGGACAGTAGCAAGATCCTCAGGAACAGGAAAATACACCCCCAAGAGATCACGCCTAAGCCACGAAAGAGCCACACATTCGCACAAAATGTGAAGAGGAGTTTCCTCCTCGTACTGACATCTTCTGCACAGAGTGCTATCAGTAAGCCCAATCAAATGAAGATGTCGTCTAAGATGACAGTGCCCTGTAAGAAGCCCTGTAACAATTCTAACCTCAACTAGAGGTAGTGAATGACTTATTGCTTCTTGTTAGCCGAACGAGATCAGCAACATTTTATGGTAGCACAAATCATACAAAATTATGCTCATATTTGACAGATTTATATGCACATAACGGTTTTAAACCATAAACATAATTCATTCCATATATTGTGAAACAATATGCATTAACGTACTGTGATAATTTCACATCTTTATCACTTAATAGCATAATAGATTAATAAATAGTATGCATATAAAATCATATGTGAAAGGAGGAGAATTAAGCAATATAAGTTCATCTACAGCATAATTTCACTATAGTAAATTACAAAACGTAGAAATAAAATCCGATAAAATGATTAACTTGTATTCATAGTTAAAAAAATAAAGTTGTAACTGGATTAGTACGGAAAAACATTAAAAACTTAATAATATCTATATAAATTGAGAGATGAGCAATAAATAAATTGCATGAGAATGAATATCAGCAAACTTTTATGTGTAAAATATCACCTGAAGTTGCCATAACTCCGGACCTGATAACACCTTTTCCCATTTCTCCGCGTGTATCTCTGCAACCATGCGACCTACAAAGATACTTTATGCACCAAATTCAAGCCCTGATCATGACCTATCTAAATTTTCTAATTTCGGTGTCCTGAGATGTATTGTTCTCCGTACAAACAGCAAAAACGGAAAGATTCAAAACACTTCTAGACTGATGCCATAATTCGAAAATGTCCATAAGTCTATGCACTGTCTTTTTTCACTTATCAATGCATATAATGCATTGCAATAATCATGTACGTATATAAATAAAGGAAGAATTTATAACTAAAAGAAATAAGTTTATTTTGGAAAAAACAAGCATTATTTTTTTCGAAAATCTTCTGCTGAAGAACCAGCCATAACTCCAAATTAAACGCTGAAACTTATGGGAATGATGGCAATTCAAAATATATGCAAGTTCGAAGTGCCATAAGTCGAGGACTGACTATAAATTAATCTTAATCGATTTGTATCCGAAACATCAAACATATTTTATCATTAATACCATAAAGCAGAGTTAATACAGTTTAAGTAGATTTATTGAAGTTATATCAAACTATTTTATTTTATTTTTTAATGACTGAATAAAGCTATATAGATGGTCTAATTGATAAATATTGTTCAATAGCACAAAATAAAAAAAATAACAATATTTATTTTGCATTGTCTGCAACATAATAATTATTTTTATGACGAATATTTGCTCACACTAAGTGAAAAACAGTATCATTTTTATAAATCACACTAATCGAATATCGCATTATTTGAACCCGCACTAATTGAGGCCTACCTGTATAACATTGAAAAAGTCATCTTATAAAAAACTTTTAATTGTCTTAAGAGAACAATTGCACAGTAGGGTTGTTACTACTTTTACATTATGTATCTCCATCATACTCAATCTGTGGCCCACCAAAATTTCACACGCAGTCCAAAAAGCAGAGTCGTGAATTTAAGTTTTTAAAATCTTCGAATTAATGGCAAAAAACTGATTGTCAGGTTAAGCAGACACAGATGACACTAAACTTATTGGACAACACTTATCTGCCTGCCCACACCTCGCTTCGCAATGAACATTCATTATGTCATAACAAATGCAGTACTATTTTACAATGTATGTATATCTGTTATGTTTGCTGTATGGGTGTAGGTTAGATTACGTATTTGCATGAGTGACTGTTTTATTTATTGTAAGGGATAGTGATTTATAAATTACTATAAATCCCTTATTAATACTTATTTATAATATTTATAAATAAGTATTATAGTTTTGTTTATCATAAGTAATTCAAAAAACTTGCAGTTGTTTTGTAACATACTATTTTATATCAAACAATAATTTAAAATGTCTTCAAACAACAAACAAAAAATATCTGATGAAATTAGTGTGTTTCAAGATAACTGGGAAGAGGAATATTTTGTTGTGTTGAATAAAAACATTCAACAACGTGTTTGATTTGTCAAGAAAGTATCATTTTAAAAAAATATAATATGATCGTCATTATGCCATGAAACATAAATCATTTAATGATACTTTTGCTCACAGGTCTTTAATAAGTCGTGAAAAATTGGCTTTCTTTGAGAAATCATTGAAACAATAACAAAGTGTTATGCTGACTGCTGATATAGCATGTTGCTTCCCATTTGATGTAGCAAACGAATGTATGTGGCCCAGGGAAAAAAAAAAAGGTTGAGTATGACTGATGTATCTTATAGTATATATCTTTGAATAGCCTGTAAAAATGTCTATACTAGTCATAATAAATATTTCACATAGATAATATAAAAAATAATGAAAAAAATTGGTATTAAGAAATTTATTTTAACAGCTAATTTATCAGAATTGAAACTTTTTAAAATATAAAAAAATTTACTATTTAATATTTTGCAAAAGTTTATAATTTTAAATAAAATTAAGCCAGAATAACTGCTATGATTATTGCTGCATTTGACTAAAATTTGAAAAATTGATATTTAATAGGTGGAAAATTCAAAATTGAATAGCTAGTAGTAAGTTAAATAGTACTAATTATCTCAAACTACTGTATTGAAAAAAAAAAAAAAAAAAAAACAGAAAAACGATAGAAAAACAGGAATTTTTGTAGTTAGGAGAAAAAAAAAAAAAAAAAAAAAAAAGAGTAATTATGCATGTTAAAAATATGATTTTGAAATGTTTTAACATATATGACAAATTATAAATAACTTATTAATATCCAACCACTCAAATTTTTAAGTTGAAATTAATGGAAAATGGATTAACTTAATAAACAAGATATATCTAAATTATAAAGCAGAAATTGAAATGTAAATAATATATTATTTATATCTATTAAACATATAAATAACTAAATATCAATTACAATTTATAGTATGATAAATAATGTGATATAAAAAAAATTAGAACTCTTATTAACAATAATATACTAGTAACAATAGTCATATTCAATATCCTAGTAGATATAATAATTTTGCAAGGAGAACAGTACTAGATAGAAGTAGGCACATATATATCTCATTGGAACTTTTTCGGCCAAATTATATAGCCAAAAATATTTCAGTAAAATATGTTTATATTCCTACTGCTATCTGCTGTTCTCCTTACATTGTTTCCTACTAAGCAGTTTGCACTCTACAAAAAATTCTTAGATATGGTAATTATTAGTTCTTACAAAATTTAATTTTTGTAATCAAAATTTGTAGTAAATATATTTATCAAACAAACAAACTATATTTCTGTATTTATCATATATCATCATATATGACAAAATTTTTTCTTTTACAATATAGCTATACTGTAAAAGAAAAAATTAATATAGCTATACCTAATTCACAAATAATACAACTTTTAAAACAACATATGAAACTAATACTTTTTGTATTATACTTGGAATAAAAATTAAACATTTTTTTATACTAATAGAAACATTAAAAATGATTTTTCAAATGCAGTACAGCATTATTTTTCATATACTTCTCATTAGAAATAAGCATTATTTATTTTATATATATATGTGTACACAGAACACACACA
>AYEL01081782.1:0-51645 GCA_000484575.1 Olivierus martensii | reverse complement strand
ACACACACACACAAACACACACACAAACACACAAACACACACACAAACACACAAACACAACATCACAAACACACAAACACACAAACACACAAACACACAAACACACAAACACACACAAACACAACACCAACTAGATGAGAAAGCCCTGGCACTGTGTCATCAGCTTCTACTGTAAAAAAATATGATATATAAATGTTATGTGCCAATATGTAAGGGAAATTATCCCAGTACTAGAAAGGTACAATTATTTTCTTTTCTAAATGATATAAATCTTTGTGAAAAAATGGATTCAAGCAATTCATAGGAAGGATTTCATTCCTATAGCATATTCTAAAGTAAATTCGAACTTAAGCCTAATTACTTTTAAAATGACTGTATGTTGCTTAATTAATTAATATTATATAAAATTATCTTGAAATATAAAATTGTTATTTCTTAGATAGCATAAAGTCAGTCTTTCTGAAGAATTACTATTTTTTTTCTAACCTCTAAAATAAATATATAGTAGTTGTAATCTTTTTTATTAAGATTATGAAATGATTATAAATAATGTAATTTGAATTTTATTGTGTTAAAGAACATTGGTAAATTCTAAATTATGAATTCATATTTCAATTCATTTTAAGACAATTAATAGATGTAATTAGAATTTTCTTGATACAGTGGTGCCTCGCAATTCGACACTAATCTGTCACCGAAGTAATGTCAAACTGAGAAACTGTCGAATTGTGGGACAATAATTTCCCATATAAAACTATGTTAAATAGATTAATTCGTTATTGGTCCCCATCCCACTCCCCTAATAGGTGAGGTGAGAGAGATACACTATATTACTGACGTATCCATACTTGCCCGAATGTCACTTGCCTGATCCCCAGTTGCTCGAATCTTATTTGCCTGATTCCCAATTTCCCAAACCCGTTTGCCCTAATACTATTTGCCTGGTTCCCAATTGCCCGAACCCACTTGCTCGAATTCCTATCTGCCTGACACTTGCTTTTGCTTGAATCTCATTTGCCCGATTCCCAGTTGTCTGAATGTTAATTTGTTTGATTCCTATTTGCCTGAATCCAATTCAATTCAATTGATTTTAGATTTGTTGTGGTATCATTTTTCCGAGTTTTATTAGCCATAATATTACTCCCCTAGAGTCATTTTTTGGCTTTTTTAATTTCTGTGTTGTGTCTGTTGCATGGGAGGGAAGTTTGTGCTATTTTTCTGTGATTAAAAATAAAGAGTTATGTGATTAAAAATATTTTGTTGACTGCTGGCTTAGATTATTTCTGGAAGAAAAGAATCCAATAATTAACTGTTTATTTCTGGAAGAAATGCAATTGGGAACCAGACAAATAGTATTCAAGCAACTGGGAATCAGGCAAAAGGGTTTGGGAAATTGGGAATCAGGCAATTGGGATTCGGTCAAGTGGGAATCAGGCAAGTGACATTCGGGCAAGCGTGGCCTAACCATATTACTTACTTTATTATATGTGTTTTACTATTTTGTATAACACACTAAATTACAAAATGCACTTACTAAATTACAAAAAACACACAACACACAATTTATTAACCCTTGGATGTTGGAATGAAGTCTTCCAATTAACCCTTGGATGTTGGAATGAAGTCTTCAAGCAGACACGCTACCACCCATAATCTCTCTCTCTCCTCTCTCTGTTGCAAAACATTGCCACAGTTGTCCTAGGAATGCCATACACGAGTTACATTTTAATTGTTCTACCTTTCTGCACTTTATCTATAATTTTTTTCTTCATCTCTTTGCTCAATTGAGTGTTCTTCTTTAAATTATTCCCTCTGGTCAGTTCTCTTTGAACCCATCCTTACATTTCATTCAAAAAATAATAATAATCTCTGGTCAGTTCTCTTTGAACCCATCCTTACATTTCACTCAAAAAAAGTTCTCTTTGAACCCATCCTTATATTTCACTCAAAAAAATAATAATAAATCTTGGATTAGGAAATGTATTATTTTAATATAATTAAATTAGGTATTTGTAGGTTTGCCTTTTTTTACATTAATAAAAAGGCAAACCTACAAAAATGCCTAATTTAATTATATTAAAATAATAATAATCACAAATTTTTTACTTTCTGAAAAATGTAGAATTGAAAATTAACACAAACAACATGGGCAAACACCAAAGTAGCCCAAAAAAAACTGACAAATAGCAAATGACATCACACAATTCCATGCACACACATGTCAACCTGTGAAACTCAAATGTCAAATTGCGAGACCGTTGAATTGCAGGGCACCACTGTATAATTACTAATAGGGATATTAGTATATCTAATAGGGATATTAAAATGATTTTAGGTATGTGAATTGCATTTTGTAGATAGTGATATTAAAAAACAAACAGAATATTATAATGTAAAAAACTGGTAAGAAAAAAATAATAAATTTGTGTTGCCCAAGATTAAGAGATGGTGCAATTCCTTCAAAATTTCCCAATTGTTCTAGTTATATGACTTCTGCTACCTGCCTCAAAGAAAGTCCTGATGCTAAATGAGAAAGGCTAGAAAATGAGAATTTCCAATTTGCAATAGCTTCAAGTTTAAAATCAAAAGAACTTAATGATAGCAAGAATGAATTTTCATCATTGCAACAACTTTTGAAATTACTGGAGGGTAATGAGAAATTTTCAAATTTGTGTTCAATAATAACAAAACACTTATGTTTTCTTTTTAGTATTAGATATGAATCTGGCACCATAAATAAAATACTCAGTTGTGATAAATGAAAAATTAAAATGTTCAATATATTTTGGAAACAGAAATAAAAAATCTACGTAATCATATTTACCTAAAACTGTAAATAATTTGAATGAAACTGTTTCTTTGCTTGACTTGTTATCTCAAAACATCCAAAATAGAAATGATATTTTATCATCTACTGTTGAATTAATTAATCAATTAGTTAATGGTATTTTTAGCTGAAGGAGCACAGTAACCTGATATGTAAATTAATACAGGAAGATATGGTTTAATATTTTTGATATCATCAGTAATGTCTATCTCAAGAATATTTTCAAAATTTTTTCTAAATCATTATAAATTTCATTTTAATTATCAATATATATGAATGTGGAGAAACGGTGTACAGCATAGTATAGAAAATCATCATCTCTACAGAATATTGGATGCATTCTTTAAAGCATTCTAAATTATTTAATTGTTTACTAATGAACCTAAGAAGATTTATGTTATCATTATTAACCTTCTCACTGGGTCATTCCATTTTAAATCAGCCAGTGGTGGTCACTGCATGATTTTTGATTTTGATGAATTTTGGCATGTTGTTTATGTATATTCCCAAAGGCTCAAAAGTATTATTATTTACTTTAAAAAACATTTAATTTCTGAGCTATGAGAAAGAATATGTATGGAAGCAAACTAAAATTTGTATATTTTGTACTTTTTATAAATCGCCTGTAGTTTTTTATGTGATTAGCACTGAGAGGTGGAATAGGTATCACTTAAAAGCATATAAAATGAGGTTTTCAACCTTGTATATTTTGTTTATTTAATTTCTGAGATATGAGAAAGAATATGTATGGAGGCAGACTAAAATTTGTATATTTTGTACTTTTTATAATCGCCTGTAGTTTTTTATGTGATTAGCACCGAGAGGTGGAATAGGTATCACTTAAAAGCATATAAAATGAGGTTTTCAACCTTGTATATTTTGTTTAAAAAATCCTAGGATTAACTAGTGTTTTGACACTCCAAACTCTGCAGAGGAAGATTGCATTTTTTCATAACTTTTTTAACACTAACGCAAACAGCGATAACAAAGTTTTTCTTAATCTCTCATTACCCAAGCATAAGTAGATTTACAATAAAAATTATGAACCTTATTCTTTTATTCCTTCATATTAAAAAAAATGGTCAAACCTGGAAAAAATTTAAAATTTACCAACTTTGAAGATAAAAATTTCTTTGTGAGGTCTGCTCTATGGCAGGGATGGGCAATTATTTTCTGCTGAGGACCGGATAAACAATCTTCAGGATGAAGCGGGCCGTATAAAAAATTGAAATATACCTAAGGACAAATTTAACCTTACGGCACCATTATGTAATTATATAATGAAATTATTAATGATAACATTAACTAATCTATAATAATTACCATATAACTCGTGAAAAGATAAAAGTGACAACTAGGTCCTTACATAAATACAACAACTAGACTAGCTTATAGAACCTTAACTTTATTTAAGGTCCTATAAGCTAGTCTAGTTTTTATATAACTCGTGTACAAGTCAAGGTTTTTTCTCGGAAAATAATTTCTGAAGTGGGTGTAGTCTTATACATGGGTCAAAAAAACTTTTTTTGGCTGGACAAATTGAAGTAATAAGCAAAACCATAACTTACTGAATGTCTCCTGAAAACAGGAAGGAAATTTTGCGATAATTCATTTAATACAATATCAGATAAAATTTTATCTTACCCCGAAGTGATCAAGTGCGTCATGCCGCCGACTCCAATCTGTGTCTATATACCATAATCAAGTAGGCAACTGTGCTGCACGATACAATGCGACATGAAAACTCTCGACAATCAATCAAGAATCTTACTTAGAATTGATAATTTGGGTGAAAAAATATATTTATTTTTCATTATTATTAATTAAGAATGTTTTAATCCATTCACTAGTAATCGATAAATTCTTATAATATTTAACTAAAGTAAATTAAAAATAACTAAAATAATGTTTAATTAAAATTAAAATAACGAAAAAATAATTATTTAAAAATATGTACTGAAAAATAACTATAGATCTATCAAAAAACTTCGTTGTAGCAAAATCAAAACTTCGAAATCGCACGCTTAATGTCTAGAAATCATGTTGCATACATCATGCTAACTGTTATGACAGCATCATTGGGATCATCCATTTGTTTTAAAATATGATCAAAGATTTAAATAAAATAACTCACTGTCAGCTCAACTGTAGGGAAAATGAAACTTCGAACAGTCTCTTGGGAGCTGTATGATGTAGACATATTCTAATGGAATTTTTACTGGAATAATTTTAATATAAATTTTTTATGCAAATTATCAAAATTTATTACTATATGTTAACTTGATATTTTCTAAAATTATGTCATCTTGATGTCATACACCGATATCAATTTTGCTTCGGATAAAGTAAAATTTTACTTTACCAAAGCGATCAAATGTGTCGTGCCGCCAACTCCAACCTGCGTTAGTATAAGTGCATCAAATAGGCAATGCTGCGATGCAGAAATTCTCAACAATAATCCAAGAATCTTATCTGAGCAGGATCACTTCGGGTTAAAGTGATCCAGGGATTAATTAAGTGGCTCCTAGAGTGTGGCAATGTCCAGGCGAAGATGACCCCACTCCTTTGGATCAGTGTTTGCAGACGTTGGAGTGATGCCAGTGATTTGTCGAAAAGAAGTGCTGCCTCAGAGAAGATGTCGCTGCAGGAAGTCCTAGCCGGACAAATTGCCTTGGATCTCGTTTGACTTTCTATAGAGAGATCCTGCAGCATCACTGGTCAGCCCAGGACTAGACCACCCTGGCCCCCAGTTGCTGTCCCTAGTGAAGAAATTCCTATAGAGTCAGTTGAGAGTGACTGCACTCACCCCTCGCTGGTTGGTGCTCTGTAGTTCGTCGCTTGACTGTCTGAGTCTCTGCGAGTTTGGGATTAAAAATTAGCCCGTCGAATGCCCTGTGTGAGGTACAAATCCTCTAAAAGGATCCCAAATCCCAAGGTGGTGTACTGTGCCGACGAAGTGAATGGCAAAGGGATAGAAGCCTTAATGGTGCCCACTCAAGAGCTGGCCGAACTTGTGCTGTAGGGGATTTCTTCCCCAGGCCGAGAGATGTTTGCTTCCCTAGGGAGTCACTAAACCTTGTGGAGCTGATCCAAGCGATATTCGGCCACGGCAAGGCACCAGAGCCCAGCCATTGCATGGCATCAGTCGATATCGTCCCTATGGTGGCCCACCAGCCAGGCTCTGGCAATGGGCTGCATTGGTGATCGAACTGTGGGATGGTCTGCACTTTGAGTGCGCACCCCACCACTAGGAATGATACACAATTAAGATCTTGGTGTAGTTTCAGATGTTTGCACAGTCACAGAGACCGTCTTTGCCCTGACCATGATTTTCATGATCAGGTGATGTTCGAGGCTCCTCCTGTCATGGGAGGACCTACTGCCGTTGTGCTATCATTCAGTCTCCTAGATGTGCAAAGGTCTCAGTTGCTTGGCGGTACTTGAAACTGCCCTTTCTTGGCTATAGTTTTGGTTGTTTCGGCAACTCCGGGCACAAGGGGCTGAGGTTGGAAGGATCTTCTGCCCGGCAGGCCAGCTGGATCAGTTTGACCCCCTTGTTGAGATGGTGCAGAGGCGGGATCCATCTCTTCCAACAGCTCTGGCGATGATTAAAGCCGAGTAACATCTCGCAGAATGGACCCCTGTAGTACCATTGAGTGGAGCAGGGCCATGTTGCCTTTTAAGGTGCACTTCTTAGTATTAAATGAGCCTAAATGAGCCAGCACGCTTATGCCTGCTGACATGAGGCCCTCCTTGTCATGGCAAGAGGGCTTACCGGCTGTCACTATGCCTGTGTCAGTTTTCAAGCCAGGCTGATACGTCCATAGTGACAGGGATTAACTAAGTGACTCCTAGAGTGTGGTGATGTCCAGGCAAAGAAGGACTCCACACCGTGATGAGGAGTGTGTGTTCAGCGGTTTGTTGAAAGGGTTTGGCGGCCCCGAGTGGACAACCGTGGGAAGTCATAGCTGGATAAATTGCCTCATACCTCGTTTGACTTTTTATAGAGAGATCCTGCAGCAAGACCAGCCGGCCTGGGACGGCTCTCACCCCGGCCTTCGGACAGCTCTGGCGATGATTAAAGCCGAGTAACATCTCGCAGAATGGACCCCTGTAGTATCAATGAATTGAGCGGGGCCATGTTGCTTTTTAAGGCGCGCGTCTTAGTATTAAATGAGACTAATATATACCTATACTATAAAATAGACGAAGTGTTCCGTAAAAATTTCTGGATTTGTGAAGTATTCCGTCATAAAAAAAGTTTGGGAAACGCTGCTATAGCCAACGAAATAATTTGGATTAAGAAATTAGAAGATTTGATTGACAAACTTTCTGACCGAGCGTCGAAGGAACTCGGCAATTAATTTTTTGAATTATAGATAATCATCGACTTACGACGAGGTTCGGTTCTTAGTTACCCGAATTTCAAATTTCCCGCAGTCGTCAGTTTGAATGGTAAGGAGTCGGAAATTCCCAAAAGTTATAGATTTCTAATTTCTAATGTTCATTAGATACAGAAATTTCTTAATAAGCGTAAAGAACACAAAACTAAAAGAATCGGATACAAAAAATATCAGCCTTTTTTCGCTTTCAGTTCATTCGCGTTGGGGACTCGAATCTATCGAATTACATCGACCGATCACAAAATTACCGGATTTCATCTCAGTCGTAAGTACGAGTGGTCGTAAGTCGAAGTCTACCCGTACGCTGATATTTATGAGCCCGTAAAGTGATATTTAAGGATGGAAATAATAAAAATTGAACGAATTATACATCGACGGCATGATTCCTAATTACCTATTTGACAAATATTGGTATAATATATCAACGGTTGGATTAGATCACTAAGAAAACAGTATCGATTAATTTTTCCAGTTACAGACGTATAGAAGATGGGGCAGGCGAATAAGCCCGCTGAAAATCTGAAGTCTGGGTAGGGAATTTAATCGGTACCTGTGGGCCGGATGGCTGGATAGTAAAGAAGTCGCTTAGAATTTTCCGGGTTCGATTCCGGGTCTAGCATTGGCAGTTGGTTGGTTAGTTGGCTAAAGAGATAGAGGGCGTACTCAATGGTATGACCAAGAAGGACGAAGCGAAGAGAGAAGTGTGCGGAAAGGTAAGTAAAGGTAATAGGTTTCTGTCAGAAGGAGTGTGACAGATCACTAGAGGAAGAAGAGAAGAGTTCATCGCTAACTCCCTGGGAGTGCGGTCCGCAACGGGAGTCTACAAATATCACAGTACGAAACACCATATAAACAATAACAATATAACATTAACGGCCGATAATGATAAAAAAATCAAAAATACAAAGTACGAAAAGCGTCCCAAGATGCCGAAGTAGACCTCGATGTCCAGCTGGAAAGTCGGACAATGATGTCCGCACGGGGGGCGGCTGTTGTTGTTGGACGGCCAAACGAAGGGTTCACCTCCGGGTGTTGAAGATCCAGACAGGTTGACTCGGTCAAGAAAGCGTGGTCTACATAATTTATGTGACAGCCGATCCATCGGTTGGTGAGAAACCGGTGATAGACGAAGAACAGCCCCGCGTTCTTTCTCGATTTACGCCGGTCGAAAAGCGGCGTAAATAGAGAAAGAAGAAAAACAGGAGCGATAAACTGGTAACCGCCACACCCGATGGGGAGGATTTGGTCTCTCGGATCTCGTTAAACTGCCATGTATAAAAATATACGAAATTAGCATCGATATTTTGAGTTTCCCACCAGGGTATCCGGAATCGAAACCTGTTCCATCCGCGGATAAATTTATTTCGAGAGGGTGGAGCCTACTCGCCTATCTTCCGATCGAATCCTCCATAAGCCGGGAAGGGTCGAGTTGGCCGTGTAATTATCGAATCGAAAAATTCCAAAAATGCACTAAAATTGAGTTTTATTTGTATATTTACGCTGTCTCGCCCGGTTCGAGTCACGCAGTTCGAAATTTTGTTATTCCGAAATTTTTACGGAACATTTTGGCTATTTTATAGCGTATCTGGTGGGTGTTCGACCCGTCGATGGCGAACCGATTTTTGGTCGATCTCTGGTTTATTCCTTTCAAAATTCAAATTGATTCCTGCTTACAAATTTAATTAAAACTGAAAACGTGATAATTTATGTATCATTATTTTGTATTATTTTTAATTCTCTTTAAGTGTATCGCTATCGTTTACTTATTTTTCGTTAAAATTGTCAAATGAGTAATTTTCTTATTATTCGGAAGTATACGGATGAAAAGTTTCCAGTATTAATTGATATGGCGCAAAAAATTCTGTCGTGTTTCGGACGGACATACCTGTCAAAATCCGCTTTTTCAAATACGAAGGTCAAAGAAAAATCTAGAAACCAAATTCCAAATGATCACTGGGATGATTATCCGCGATCGATCAATCGGACAACGAAAATGTTGCCAGCTGCAAACAATGACAAATCTCGTCTTAACTTTTTTAATCAGCCAGCAGTTTTTTAACTTAAGAGTTGGTAAACAATCCGTTGTTTTTTCTAGCTTTGGTTTTCTAAAATAGAAAAATAAATATTTTATTTCGATATATTTGTTTTATTGGTCGAATTAAAATAATTACAAGCGATGAATAAATTTTTAACCGCGCGATTAAAGTTTATAGTTTCTTTAAAGATTTTTAGGGCTGGGAAATGGGTCCTCCGAAGCGAGTAAGCGGTGGTACGTAATCAAATATCGAGTTGGGAGAACGTTATGTATATAACAGAGTGGATGGCCGATTAACTTACAAGTTAGTATACAAAAGTAGCTGGCGTAGTAAAAAAGGTCGAACATCCCTGGTATAGGTATATATCAATAAATAAATAAATTAGGCGAAACAAACATTTTTTTATCAAATTGTAATTCTGTAAAATAAACTAGCCAGTCCAGTTTCAACTGGGCACAGTATTTTAATTAATTCGTACGAGACTCGAATTAATTTTCGTAATTTTTTACCGAACACATAGATTTTCCGCGGAACATAGGCTGTGTTCGAAGTATCGAGATTACTATCGCCGAGACTGTTTCCATAAAGAGTACTAATCTTTAGTATTCTCAGTCAGAGTAGTCTTAAGAGAGATTGATATTCGAACACCATTGAAGTACTCTAGTCAAGTTTACGTTTCTTGGTATCAAATTTGAATATAATTTATTTCGTTATGAGAAATAAGTAGGATTCTTCACAAAATATATAAATAATTAAAGAATGATGATAAGTAAAACTATAATGATGCTATTGAAAAATATCAGAATGAACTAACAACTTTATCTCACTCAGTTGACATTATAAATTATGATAAAACTATTTAAATACAATATGTATGTATTAAATGATATATAATTATATCGATGATGTATCTATTATTTCAATTTTCTATTCTTTAACATTTTAGATTTTATACAAATTAATATCGACACAAAATTTAATGAAAATATATCGAATAAAATTTTACCATTATAACAAAATATAAAAATAATAAATACAGTATACTAATTTATTTAAATATTTTCATAATCTGAAACAAGCCGTGTAGTGGCGAATCGCTACTGTCTCCATTTTTAGACCAGTAGATCGCGTAGCTATACCGCACCAATGTGGTCTGGGTCGAAGCGATCTGGCAGATCACACGGGGAAGAGGTCTAAATATTTCGAACAGGTCTGAATATGTGGGAACTTCCGGTGAACTGATGAAACAGGTCCACCAAGTACTCTTTACCGTACTTCGAACACGGCCATAGTTTGGGTAAGGCTGGGCTACAGGATCATTTTTTCTCGGCCACGGTTCTGTTATTATCGACTACTATATTTTCTTTTTATCTGTCAGAAAGGAGTTTAGATAAAATACCTAGTAGAGTATTAATAGCTAACTGGTCTTGGGATTTTGGTTTGATCCGAGTGATTTTCGCAACTTACCACGGTGGTTTGGTCGAGTACCAACCGTCGACCAGGGCTACAGCTATCGTATTCTGGAATATTCTTACGACCGGAGCTGTGCCGGCCCTAGGGTAGTCGGCGCCCAGTTCTTTTATAGCGCCCCTATACTTTTTTAAAGACAACAGTCGGGTCATAAAAATAATCCAAATATATATTGTTATTAATAATTTAATTTCATATAAATCTTTATAAAGTACCCAGTATACACTATAATGTAATTAATTACGTAAAACACTACATAAATATTAAGTAGTATAGATAAAACAAAACGGATTTACTCTTATTATAAATTGTTAACAAAATTAAATTTATAAGCCAACGTTAATATTAAAATTTTACTATTCTGGCTTTATAAATAAATAAATAAAATAAAAAAATCGCTGGTAATAAACGGCGTACATTTTATTTAAAAAATAATCGATGCCGCGCGTCACTGGTACGCTGCCTCGGCCGGCCCTGGACCGGAGGTTCGAAACTTTGGTCAGATTAACTGTTTTCGAAGTAGCGTTGTGGTATAGAGACGGAAAGAGCTACTAAAGGCGGGCTTACACCCAGCCCGAACGTTAACGCCGCGAACGTTACTACGGCGCAGAAATGCGCGCCGCCCCACCAAACGTCCAAGAAAAGCGCTAGTCTGTTCGCATAAAGCGGGGATTCCCAAAGCCCGGCCTTCAAATCCTGGAAACGCGGAACGGGATGTAAGATCATCTGGAATTCGTACAGATAGTTCGCATTTATACCAAAAATAAATAAGTTTTATCGTATTATAATTAAAAATTGTTCGGTTAAAAAATGCAAATATGTTTTCGTTATTTGGAAGCGCTTATATATGCGAAAAAACTTTCTCGGTCACCGGTATTAATAAGTCTAAACTGAGATCTAAATTAACTACCCGATGAACATTTACCAGAGGTGTTAAGAATACATTCGGCCGACTTAGAACCCAGGCTCTCTATTATTATTAAAAGAAAACAATCGCTCGAGTCATACATTTCGGATGGATGAATTTATTATTCTTCTCTTTTTCATTTCAAATTATTTAGTTATTTTTGTTTTAATTATTTTTCAAATGTGTTATTTTAAACAGTTTATAATAAAAAGTAATTATTGTCATAAATAAAGAACGATTATGTTATAAATCTTTCCCTGGTGTTTAACTTTTTATCGATTCGAACCTATTTTTCCGTAACACTTCTTTTAGCCCGCCAAATATTGTGGAATTTACAATCTGGCCCAAACTTTGGCAACTCCTGTCCCAAAGTGTTCGGCGTTCCGCCTACTTCTCACCAGGCGTCCCCGATCTCCGCCAACTTAGTGTATTCCTTCTTCCGTCATTTGTTATTCTAAATTGAAAGCGCTGGTGTCCAACGCCGGAGTTGGTCTAAAACTTAAACTTAGGCCGCGGTTCGATATTCGTGGTTTCTGTCACAGCGGATACTATGTCGGATGTAAAATACTCGATTTCCTCACTTTCGCGGTTCTTTATTCCGAGTGGCGGCACCCGGTTGGCGCGACGTAAACTATCCGACGAGTAGGGTTAAGTCGTAACCGAGGGGCGCCAGTAAAATCTTCTCCAATTTATACAAACGCGGCGCGCTTCGATACACGGATATAATCGCGGCTGCTGGTATCGTTTATTCGGCTAACCATCGAACTGGTGGACGATTCCGCTAAAACGTTTACGTACGTCACCATCCGAAATGGTGCGACCCGATTGGTTTTTTTTATTTAAACGAAACCGCCACCTCGAGAGAAAACTGCCAAGATTTAGTTATCGTAGTGGGTGGAAATATGGAACGGTAGCCGTAGTTAACGTCTTTCGGCGGCGCATTAACGCTAGATGCGAATAGCCGGAAGGCGCGAAAGGGAAGACGCTAGAACCAAAGCGCCAGCCAACGCTGACGCTGGCGCTGGGTGTAAACCCGCCCGAATGCGGTATAAACTGTGGTTCCGCTTCCGAAAAACGACTTTTCTGACCATCAGCGAGGAAAATTTCCGACACAAAGGAGCTTTAAAAGCGTTCGGCCAGTAGTGGACAGCTATCGTCGACAATATTTTTAATTAAATAACAGCGTGACGGTCGATGTGGGAAAATGAAATTTTTAAAATTTGACACAGTAGACGGCTGTACGGTCTTAAAAAGTCGAGAATGTAAATATTTAATTTTTTATACCCGGGAGGAGGCCGTCGTCGGAAAGGAAGCGTTAGCTAAATTTACGTAATTTAATCCCGCTATATCGACATTCGGACGGTTTAATCGATAACTTAACGACTGCCACCACCGATGTTTAGAATACAAATTTACCAGCGGCTGAATGGCGGATAAGTGGATAATAATCGGAGGCTGCACGTACCGTAGCTAAGAACAGACGTTTCGAATATTACTCCGATTCGGGGTTTTCTCCGATTCTAAGGCGGCGTCGATAGTCGAGCCGGTTTTTAATTTCGAAGCGGCCCAGCTACTTTCCTGCGTAGGAAAGCGCTTGGGTCCATTTCCACCATTAGGGCGGTTGGTACACCGCTGTAGGCCAGCCGGCCGAAACCACAGATGGGACACTTAGCTAAAATCAAAAACGTTATATGCAAATAAAACTATTTTTCACCTTGCAAATAGTGCTTTTATTTTTCAACATGAATAAGTAATTACCTCAAATTTTTTTATTTTGTACTCTTTCTTTAAAAATGGATAAGGGTTCTGATAATATGCTTAAACTATATTTTCTGAACCTGATTCTTTCCATTAAAGCTATAATACAATAGTACAATTTATTGAAAAACAATCTCCCCTATTAGCATTTTATTAGATAAAAACATGGATTATAAATCAACCATTATTTTGTTGTTTATGTTTCTTAAAGTCGTATTTATAGAAATTGTTCATTACATCAAAAAGGTGAAAGTTGTAAAAATAATGCGATATACATTTTTTTTTTAATTTTTTCGAAATTATATTAAGATAAATTAAATTTTTATATTTACGAGTACCATTGCAATGAAATATTAATGAAAATATCGTATAAAATTTTTATATGACGTCACACCCACATGGTCAAGCTGTTATACGTCATCTGTGTACGTCGTCATGATGAATGCGATAGTAGCACCGTGCTGTTGAAACCGGTTTTGCCAAACACTTCATTGGTTGAATTTGGTCATGTGATTTCAGAAAAGTTTCCATTGTAGGTATAGGAAGTTTCCCATCTGTTTCTCTTAATCTGTGACAGTCATGAGATGATTCGTGTTCAACTGTCATTGCCCTGTTTGCAATTCGTCGTGTTCAGGTGACAATTGAGATTCTTCCTGTTATGGGAGGACCTTCCTCCATTGTGTTTTTTCTCTGATGTGTGCGTAGGTATTCAGTTGCTTGTTGGTATTTGAAACCGCCCTGTTTCGGTTGCTTTGGCAACTCCGGGCGCAAGAGGCTGAGGCTGGAAGGAACTTCTGCCCGGCAGGCTGGCTGGATCAGTTTGGCCTCTCTTGTTGAAGTGGACGCAGAGACGGGGATTCGTCCCTGCCAACAGCTCTGGCGATGATTAAAGTCAAGTAACATCTCGAAGAATGGACGCCTATAGTACCATTGAGTGGAGCAGGGTCATGTTGCCTTTTGGCACACTGTCTTAGTATTAAATGAGCCAGTGCACTTATATTGTCGAGAATTTCTGCGTTGTGGTGCATTAAACAGCGTGGCGTCGCCTATCTGATGCAGTTTGGAATCAGCAGTGCGGCACGCTCAATCACTTCGGGTAAAGTAAAATTTTACCTTTTAAATTGATATATTGGTTTTTGTATTATTATAATTTATTTTATATGCATATATTTAAAGTTTTGATAAAATATTTGTTTTGGAAAACAGGCATTAATATATCGGTAACTAAAAATCAAAGATCACATAATTTATCGATTTCAAATTTTTTATTGAATTTTAAGTGCTAAAGTCGGGGTAGGCTTTTACATGGGTTATGCATTTTTATCGATTTTCAAACTCTAAAGTTAGGGGATTGGCTTATACATGAATTTGCTTATATTCAAATATATACAGTAATAAAACTACTTTGACATAAAAGACTACTCATGTTCAAGCAAGATTGATTCTTGCACAAATATATTCCTCTCATCATCACATGGGACAAGAATAATGGTTGCGCCAATTTATCTGCACATGAATCTCGCTATCGTATGTAGCCACTTTTGTCATACATAGAATATATTCGTGTATCAATATTATTTTTAAAATATACATTTCTTGTGTTGTATTCTTAGTTTTTGTTTGTATGCAAAGAGTTCAAAAGCATCCATAGAAATTTATTTATTTAATAGAAACATTAGAATAAAATTAATTAAATAATTTAATTTTCCAACGAATTAAAAAATTCAGATAATTATCTTTATCTTTAAAAAACATAAGTATTTTTTTAAACTGATTGATTGCTAATAACTTATTATATCAAAATGTTACAAAATATTAGGTACTTACATAATTAATTTTGTAAAAACAAATTTATGACTTAATGTGAATGGTAAGATGTACTATGTTTATGGTTAATTATATCATCAAAATTTGGTCGATAGCATACTTGTACACTAATGAGAGTATCCATTATTTTACACTACAGAGTATCCATTATTTTATTTTTTCTTTGGTAATCTGTTCTAGTTTATGTGGCAGGTCATTTAAGATGCCTTTGCAGGCTGGATCCAGCCCGCGGGCCCCTTTTTTTCATCCCTGCTCTATGGTGACCCATTTTAGATCCATAGGACAAACAGGTCAAAATCTAGAAGAAACTTAATAGTGTAAAGCCATCTTGCATTCCAAATCTGCAAGGCAACTTCTTTGTCATAAGTGGTATCTTTCCTCTACATTTAAATGCTGTCTACTAAAAGCTCCTCTGGATCAACATTAACAAAATATTTCATCAACAATTTTACAACACTGAAAGAAATAATCTACTAACTCCTAACAGTTTCTCAATTCTTAATAACTTTCTTTCCGTTCTTGTACGCTTGTTGTTTATTGCATCTTTTCTTCTCAATCTCATCTCTTCTTCTATGAATCTCCATCTATATCTTTCCTTCTGGATAGCATCCATGTTGTTCATATTACTTAACAGCTTTTCGAACTGTGGTAAAATCTCTTGTATCCTTCCAACATTCCTGATAGCATATGATGGGCTCTTTATAATTTCTTCTACAAATGGCGGGATATTAATATCACCTACTACTGTTAGCACGTCTTCTAGTTTCATGGTCTGTTCTTTATTTCTTATTAACTGGCATTTGAATAACGACTTTAACTTTTTGATGTATTTCTTCCTTATCTTTTCTTTCAGACGTTCTAATTCTTTTTGTAAAACTGGCCATTTAACCGCAAAGTCAGATTGGTCTATACCGTATTTTTCTGGGTCAAGTTGCCTTTTCTTTTCGGCTTATCTGAAAACCTTTCTTCTCGCATCTGAAGTGGCCGCCCTGAGGCAAATTCTTTTGTTCTCTAAGACTTTCTTGGATTTGATCGGTAGTTTTATATGCTAAATGGTTTTGGGCAGTACTTCGTTAATTTTGCATTGTACCAAAAACTCTCGAGTTTCTTCTACTTTCAGTAACTTGATCGATGATGTCCTGAGTTCTAACTAAAATCTCTCCATTCTATATAGCTGGTTCAGCTATCATTTTGAAAAGTTACCATCGAAAGTATAGGAAGTGTCCCATCTGTATTAGTAATCTGTGGCCGAAACTGCCATCCACCATAAAACGTTTTAAACCGGTGGCTGCGTCGGAACGCCGGTAGTTTCTGTGGGGTGAAGGTGGCTAGCGGACTGTTCGGAAGGTGTTCTCGTTAAGCGGAATCGGTAAAGTTTTTAATTAAGAAAACGTTTACATTTTTTATATAAAGCGCGGCGCCTAATAAATCGTTTATTTTTTATATACAAAATATATTGGCGGTGTTCCACCGTGCCAAATTTATATTAAATACGATTTTTCCCGCGGTGATTTAAAGCGGCCCATTAACCGATACGCGATTTTATATTAAATTTTTATTAAGTACATCGTTTCGAGAAAAAAAGAACAATAACATAATGGCGCGGATGTGGTGGAAAGACGAAAACGTTCTGGGAAGGATACATCGGTATAGCCGGGAATAGTATAAATATAATATTTAATTTTCTCTTTTTTCGTATAAGGCTAATAAGCGAATAACGGTGTGGAGGTCTTTCCGATAAAAAGTTGGAGTAGAATTTAATGGGCTAAACAGCGAAGACGCTACGGAATACTCTTCTTTCCCGCCCATTTTTCGACCTTTCCAAAATCCGGTAAAACATCGACCGGGCCGGTGGCCGGCGCTCCGAGCTGGGGTGGCGTTTAGGAACGTTTCCGAACGGACGGGCTAAATACCCACCGATTTCGAAGGTCGAGTTAAAGCCGTGGTGGTGCGGAACATCTTTCGGATACGACGGTCGGGCCACCGCGTTACGCTAGCCAAATTCCCAAATACGCTACCACGGATTCGGGTTTCGATCCGATATCCGTCACCCCACGGAGGAATTCGCTCTACCTATATTAAATCTAAGTTTTCCCGGGTATAGGAAAGTCCCGCGGGACAGATAATCGACCGGCTGGGATCCGCACCGTCCGGACGGCCACCGATTAACCCGGACAGTAAGGGCTAAGGATGGGTTCCATTCGGACGCTATAGGACCCGCGTCGGTAAACCGGGCCACGGGTGTCACCACCACGGACAGCCGCGGCCGATTGGGCGCCAATTTCGTTAATAAATGCGGTGGGTGGAAAGCTAGCCGAAAATAGGTTCGGCTTAAGAATTAATCGCGCATACTTTGTACCGCGCCAATGGGGTAGTAACATTTTCACTTTTTAACGCGTACTCACTCGGCGGGATAATAAATACCACCGTTTAGCCTTTAGTAATAAACACTCGGTAAAAGCGCCGTCCCCAGTGGTCGGGAACGACCGGGCCACTCCTATCCTTTACTTCCCAGCCTAGCCCGTGTTAGAGCCTCCTTTCTTCTCACGCGCTTTAATTTAACCCGTAGGAATTTTAGCGAAAGACGAATAAGGCTGGCGGCGTTAGTTATCGGCCGTCCACCCACCCGGGTTAACCGTTCGCAGTATAGTCTATTTCGAGATAACCCGACAGTAAACGACTACCGTGATGGCGGGTATTTCTACACCGAGCGAAATAGTCCTTATTAGTTAAATTTAATATTATCCTATAATTTGTTGTTTTGGGAAATAAAATATAGAAATATTAAAGTATCGAGACGATTTAAAAACATATATTTTAAAATCACCCGACAAAATTTAACGAAATATCGTTTCTATTTACCCATGGCGTATGAATACGGTGTGGCCTTCGGTGGTTCGGCTGTCGGGTTATCCGAAACAGACTATAGTCGAACTAAACGAGTTTATTGTCCGTCCACCCGAGCCGCGCCTGGCTAAAGCGGACGAGTCCAAAGGCGAAAGGGAGAGTGGCGGTCCGTATCACGACGGATGGGAATATCGAATTAATATTATATTAAGTTCCGTTAAATATACCATTTCCAAGGTGGAAACTAATCGTTTAGCCTTCGACATTACCGTAAACTTCCATTGGACTCGGGTTCTGGCGTTGGAAAACATCCGCGCGGCCAGCTGTCGTCCTTATTTTGTCACTGGACTGGTTCGGTTAATACCGGCTCGGATGGTGGCGGTAAGCCGGACGGAGTGTATTTATAAATGATTATACTTATACCTGGTTATAAATTATGTGGCGCGAGATCACCGTCCAATTCTAATTCGGTAAACAATTATTTTAATAAATCGAAGAAGTTTGTCACTGGACTGGTTCGGTTAATACCGGCTCGGATGGTGGCGGTAAGCCGGACGGAGAGTATTTATGAATGACTATACTTATATGTGGTTATAAATTATGTGGCGCGAGATCACCATCCAATTCTAATTCGGTAAACAATTATTTTAATAAATCGAAGAAACAATACGTAACATTTACTGTAGTACTATACCTAATGGCCGAATCGCTTATATTTCTTCCGACGGGCGACGGTAAATCTAGGGGATTTAAGCCCCCTTTCCAATGGGGCGCGGGGTCAGTTCCGACCACGGGCCGCATCCACACTCCGGGAGGCCGGACCGGGCCCGAGTCCTCCCACTCGGCCCCCAACCCGTTGCACCGACCGATCTGGAGGATGTAGGTGGGGTGACTGGTCCGAACGGTGGCCTTTGGCTCCGGCTGATTATCGATATTTTCTCCGTTTCGAATCTCTGCGGAGAAAATACGGTTAATTAGGTCGAACTTCTTCCTCGGACCCATTTTCTTCGCGTTTTTTTCTCTCGAAAACTGTTTTCCTTATTTACGTGGTCCGCTTTGGCTCCGGCTGATTATCGATATTTTCTCCGTTTCGAATCTCTGCGGAGAAAATACGGATAATTAGGTCGAACTTCTTCCTCGGACCCATTTTCTTCGCGTTTTTTCTCTCGAAAACTGTTTTCCTTATTTACGTGGTTTGTGGCCGGTCCATCCGTCGGATCGTCCGGTCCGGTTGGCGGTCCGTGTCGAATTAAGTGAATTAGCGGACCGCGTCCGCGACCGCCGACAACCGGCGATAGAACAGGCGCGTGGATAGCCACCGGCTGGACCATTTTTCGAATCGACCAATAGCCACCGCGTAAACAGCGGCCGATAAGAGCGTACAGCCGGTAACGGATGGCCCGACGCCTCTTTTCTATCGGCTACGGTAACGAGGTCGCCGCGACGATATTCAGCCGGTCGAATATGGTGGCGGTGGCGGTAAAGAGTCGGGAATCGAGCCCGACGGGAACGTTTCTATAGCGACGGTGGTCGAGTTGGCGGTGGCCGGGACAGCGCGAATCTAGTAGCCTTACGCGCTGTTTCTACTGTACGATTTCCTCCGGCGGCTTCCGATTTCAGATAGACTAACGTTGACGCGCTGGCATCGACCGTGTAAAGCCTAGACTCCACCGGCGTACAATATACAGCGGAACGGCGGAAACCGAAATTACATTTATAACGAATTTCAGTTTCGGGTTGGGCCGATACGATTCCCTAAACCGAAAGCGGAAATGAACCGAAACACTACGGAAAGTTTACCACTTTTCGATGGAAATAACGCGGCCACGGCCGTCCAAACAGTTTATTAAATACTGTTTTTTATCATTTCCAGTGGATTACGCACGAATGTTTCCAATATTATTCGACAGAAGCCTCCAACATACCTCACCGACGTTCCGACGTGTCGAATCCGCGGCTCTCAGCCGTTCGATACTTCGATACCGTGTCGTATTTTTTGCTTTCTTTCACGGGTTGGTCCACGGCGGAAGCCGAAGCGCCGCTGAAAAATTAAATTTTTCTTATCGCTTATTTCGGTCGGCGTAAACAGTAAATATTTTACGTTTTCTGTTTCGGTTTCGACTCTAAAATTACGCCCGCGGAGTCTAGGCTTAACGGACCCGTAACTCGGGACCGTGTCGAAGTAGCGGACCACCGATGCGGTAAAAATAAACCTATCGGATACGTCGATAGAAAAAGTGTATTTGACGGAGAAGTCGTTTTATCTATTTCGATAAGTATAACGTTTAACTTAACGCTTGGGTGGAAAAACCACCGTCAGCGGCTGGATGGGGCGCGGGGCCTAAAGATTCCGTTAGGCGCGCTGTCCACCGTACCATTTCGGGCGCTAATCTCGACCGTATAACGGACTCGTAACTCGGGTAAAGGTGGTGTCGAAGTAGCCGACCACCGATGTGGTAAATATGAACCCATCGAATAAGTCGATAGAGAAAGTTTATTTGACGAAGAAGTCGATAAATATAACGTTTAACTTAACACTTTCTGAAGTCGATAGAGAAAGTTTATTTGACGAAGAAGTCGATAAATATAACGTTTAACTTAACGCTTTCGGAAGGAAGATACCGCGGTATAGCGGCGAGAGAATACACGCTCGCTGATGGTAAAACTAAATAATATTTTATAAAGCCAGAACGAATCGATTAGAGTACCGTACCGCCTTCACCAACTTACCATCCGGTTTATGTCGGTCCGTTATTCTATCCCCAGTATTAGTTTCAATAATTTGTGGCCACATTCTTCCGGGGATGGGTGGTGAAGACCGACGCTTCCACTCACCGTATTTATAAGAACTTGGTGGTCGACCGCCACGTTTTCTAAAGGTCCGGGTTACCAGCGAGTACTTTCTTCGGGGCCGTCGAATGGCCGACTGGACGCGTCGGGGTCCGTATCCGGCAGAAAGTAGCAGGGAAACCGACGCTTCCACTCACCGTATTTATAAGAACTTGGTGGTCGACCGCCACGTTTTCTAAACCACCGAGTAGTTTCTTCAGGGTCGTCGAATGCGTCGGGGTCCGTATCCGGCAGAAAGTAGGAGGGAGGTTTACGCCATCCGTTCCGCGTTTTGGGCCGGCCGTCCACGGGCCGCGCTAGAACGGTACGACGGGTTAAATCGGTTCCGTCGTACCGATCTGAAAACGGCTGGGCTATTTAAGACCTTAAAGTGTAGCGCGCGAAACGGGTATAACGCTCGGTGGGTGGACATTTATCCACCAGATAAGCGTATATCTGGGAATAGACGGGGTCCTGGGTTAAGTTAATGGGTATAATCTGTACTATTTTTAAGAAGCCGGAAATAATATTGGTACGTATAGTATTAACGACTCATTCGGAAACGACTGGGGGGTTAGCCCGCCTAATTACCGCGGGATATTTATAAAATAAAATTCACCGTTTTTAAATTCGGATATTCTGGTTTGGTCGGGATTCCGTAGTTTTTTCTTCTTATCGGCGCACCCGACGAGCGTATGGGAATATACCGGGACTAGCGGGATGGCACTCGGGTCCCGACGGGGTCTGGACCACCGTCACCCGTCCACCGGCCGTTAGACCATCACCGGTGGAACGGAAGGTTCCGGCCCCACCGCCGCCCCAACCGGTGTACGGGCGTCCACCTATTTAAATTTACAGCGCGGATTCTACCCTGGGGTACGGATGCCCCCTAGGTGGTACCGTGGAAAGTGGGGTATACGGCCACGGTATTAATGGAGTCGACTGGTCCGGGATGTTTTTCCACGGTCAGTCCGTAGTCGGTAAAAACGTGTATTCGGTACACCAGAGACGGGTAAAAAGTCCTGTCCGGTACCAAACGTATACCCATTACTACCTGTATTCGAATACCGAGTTTCCGTCGAATTCGCTCGGTTCTTTAATGTACTTAAATAGGCCGGCTACCGCCACCCAGCCAGATATGGATAGCGCGGTCGGCACCGGCCACGGGGTGATACGGACGTTCCCCGTAGGGCGCGGAAATTATTTAAGAAAAGACGACCGTGATCAACGGGATGGGCCCGCCCGCACCGCACCGTCTTCGGATTTTACTAGCGTATCCCGTCGTTTTCGTTATATTAGCGTTAAGTGGCGGATGGTGGTCCGACCGGCACCGATTTTCGTTGACAAATAACAGGGCCGGTCCGCTTTCGGTGCAGGAAAGGCGCTGGTCATAATATTTGAATAAGTCGAAAGAAAACCTAGGCCTAGATAAGAAATATAACCGGGTTTACTCCGACCGTCAGCTGGGGGTGGGCCGCCACTTTTTAACTAACCAAACCACACGGGCGGTTAAATATTTTTATAATTAAGGTAGCGAAGTAATTTTGCGGTAAGTACGATTAAATTCACCTACCACTCCACACCCGTCCCATTCCTTACAAATAAATACCGGCTAGGGTCGACGGTACGGACAAAAATCTTCGATGGCCGGTTAGCGCTAGATCGGGTTATTCATTTGTAACAGAAATAGAGGGCGGTTTAACCCGTAGAAAGGGAAGGAAGAAACGAAAACGTCGAGGGCGGAGTTAAAGATTCCCGCCGAAGAAAGCGGACGGGCCACTAGAGGAAGAGTAGTAAGGAAAGCGGCCAAAATTAAAGGTACAACGAAACAAAATATTACGTAGCGGATAAGTCCGGGCCCGAGTTCCGACTTTAGCCGGCCCGGAGGGAGCCCACCACCGTCCCGCCTCCCCGGACTAACTATAGGCGGCGTCCGGGCGGGACTGGAAGAGCGCTAATGGCGGAATGTACGCGTTTAAAATTGTTTAAGCGTCGGTCGGTCCCACCGGCCGGAGTCGGACCAATTACGGTACGTTATCGTATGTTTTTGGGGACCCCGAAAAACGGCGGCTGCGCCGATGGTCTTCCCCGGCTAACTTCATTTTATAATAATTGCAATTACGTGTTTTACTGTTTACGCAAAAAATTGTTAATATAATTAATAGGATGTCTTACATACAAAACAATAAAACATTTAAATATTTGAGAATCCTACTAAACTTCGGAACAGATATATTGTCGTAAGCAAAAAAAATTATGTAACTTCCTAAAGATAAGTCGAAGCTAATTTAAATTGATTGCATTTGTATAATTATTGAATTATAACTCGCCAATTAGCAGGAATTAAATTACTTACAAATAAATTGCTTTGATAAAATTCAAAGAAGCGCTTTTGGTATTCTTATATTCCCTCTTCAGCTTTATCCATTACTTTAAAGGATAAAGCTGAAGAGGGAATATAAGAATTCCGAAAGCGCTTCTTTGAATTTTATCAAAACAATTTATCTGTAAGTAATTTAATTCCTGCTAATTGATGAGTTATAATTCAATAATTATATAAATCAAAGTAAGCAGTGAATGAAAATTTAGAAAGTGATTGCATTTGATTCGGAATGATAAGATACGTCTAAAATCATTTAAAATATCCGATTAGCTATAAAAGTTTTGCAGAAAATTGTAAAGAAATGTGATTTCGAGTCCCAAATTTGGAGCCCCATAACTTGAGAACGGAGCTTTTACTCCTTATGGGACCTTCACCAATGAACTCAGGAACCTTTAATTTGGGGGTAAGGTAAAGGGGTGATCGAAATTCCGCTGGGATTTTTAATACTGTTGTATCCCAGCGAGATTTGCAAGGTACATTTTGATTGTCACTTGTTAACGCAGGTAATTTTCAGAAAGTTATTGAATAGCCGAAAACGTTTTCTAAATAAATTAGTTTTTAATCTCCTATAGTTGTGCTTCAATTGATTTCAAGAATTTTTGGAAAGATAAAGGAAGAAGAAGAAAAAAGATCGTTTGCCCTTCGCGTTGTTTCGTGCTGATTACGTGTGGTTATGGAGAATTTCGCGAACTTCTGAAATATTTTTGCGAATGGCCTAGTAGCTATTTATTGAAATGACGGGTATTTATTTCGCTGCCTGAAATTAATGTTTGAATGTATATGTGACGTGATACTTTCGACATGGTCGTTATGAAAAGCACAACTCACATACCACGTGGTACTTCCCGATCGATCGTGTTGTAAAAAACGTATTTGCTGGTGAAGTTATGCAAGTGTTTTTCATCATTTGGGGAGGGGGTTGGCGATCAGAAATTTTTTCTGGCCAACCCCCTCCCCATTTATTCATTAACATAATTTATTTATTATTTATATAATATATTATGTTATATATAAATAATTAATCAATTTATATAATAACATATTATGTTATTATATAAATGTTCTGTCTCCAACTTAAAAACTAAAAATATTTTCTTGTGACTGCATTTGAACTGTATGTGACCATATAGAGTATATTATGCTTCTTTTAGTTGTAGTAATTTTTACTACAACTAAAAGAAAACTTTCAAATGCAGTCTTTTTGTTTATTAGATTTATTAATGTCTATTTCAGAAATCTGCTTTTTTAAAAAAATAACTGAAATACTGAGTTATTTTATTTTCTTGCTTTATTGTTTTCATTTACTAGATTACTTGAAATTTTTTATATCTTACAGGATAAAAACATCAAAGCAGAGCCTGAATCTTTTCCAGAATTGATAGACAATTTAGAACCTAGTTCAACAAATTTTCAAGAAGGAATTGAAATTACATCAAATACTATTTCTGATTCAGAATATTTGAATATTAATAAGACTAGAAATTTACAAAATGTAAGAAATTTCTTTTATTTAAAATTAAATATACATTCTGCAAACACTAATTTGCAATTGTTAAATATATTGTTTCATTGATGAAAATTTTCTTAATTGAATAACTATACTTAATCCTCAATTTACATGTTAGATTGGTTTTGCAAAAATATCATATAAATGGAAATCATGTACATCAAGATTAACCTTTAACGCTCCTCAGTTAAAAAAAAAAGCCCTTTACATTCCATTAAATATGTAATTTGATATCTGATATTCGATATTTTGCCATAACTTTTTTGCATTTTAATTTTTTGGCATGAAAAAATTGGATTTTGTTGTCCATATACTGTGTTCTGATATCGTGTCTTTTAATTTTAGATTAAGGACCTGGATTTTGTTGTCCATATACTGTGTCCTGATATAGTTTTTTAATTTTGGATTAAGGACCAAAAGAAAAAAAGAAAAAAATACGAAAGCAATTAGGCCTAATTTGCATATGTAAACAATATATCTTTCCCTACACGACGCTCTTCCGATCTTGAAGAATCAAAAGAATAAGAGAAAAAAAATGCCCTTTTTTAGTTTTGGATGAAAAATCAAAAGAATAAGAGAAAAAAAAATTCGTTTAATTTTGGATTAAGGACCAAAAGAAAAAAAGAAAAAAAGAAAAAAAATACGAAAAGAATTGGCCGCCTAATTTGCATATGTAAACAATATATAATTTTTCATTGCATATGTAAACAATGCATAATTTTTTCCAATTATTCATAATTTCGAGCATCACATAAAAAATATTGTTGATATATTTACATTCCTGGTGATATTCCACATCTAATAATACCATACGATTATATTTACATTCTTGATGATATTCCACATCTAATGATACCAAATACTTTATAATTCTAAAAAACTTTTCCAACAAACGAAGACAATTTATTCTGTAATGTGATACCGCGGAGCATAATCTGATGCTGCATCCCGACCTCGTGTAAACAAACAATCGTATTCTCCCTCTCATGAATGAAATATGCACCGTGTAAAAGCGAAACCGTGTAAATTGAGTACCGTGCAAATCGAGGGCTAGGTGTATTCATAAAAAATTCACAATTGTAGAATTCCACAATATTTTTTAAAAATGTTTTAAATTTTGTTAGATTTTGAAATGAACTTAGAATATTCTCACGTTTCAAAATATTGTAATGAACTTAGAATATTCTCACGTTTCAAAATATTGTAATACATAAAAAATTTATATAATAATCTATACACTTAAAAATTTTCTTCTTATTTTTAAACAATGAGAAGCAACATAGATGCAGATTCCTAAAAAATTTTTTCAAAAACCTAATAAAAAATTTTTAGGAAAATTAAAAAAAAAAAGCTTTTTGAAAAATAACATCGAAACATTTATAAATCAAGATAAATCAGCCTTTTGAAACTTGGGAATATTTTAAGCTATATTACATTCCTAAACCACTATAGAGATTTAAAACATTTTCATAAAAACTATAGATTTTAAAAACTCAGTGAAGTCTTCTCTTATATAAATATAAGTATAACCAATACTTACTTTAGTCCAAAGCAACATAAGATTGGCTTTTGTTGATTTTGCATTGTATGACAACTCTAATAACTTTGAATTTAATTTACCTTCAAAATCGTCATCTTTTTAATAGAGTTTCAAAATGCAGTGGCATCTTTTTTGTAAATCAATTCTGATAATTTTTGTTTGTCCATTATTCTTATAAATATACGATTAAAATAAAAAATTAATTTAAATATTATACAATGTATAATTTTAGCAGTTATAATGACAATTAAAATTAGCTTGCAATACAAATTAGTTACCATATAATCCATAAAATAATCGTTGTTACATACCTGCACTGTGTAGGCTACGCTACTTCAAAACTGATATCTTAAATGACTAGCATTCCTTTAATCCCATGCAAATGTAACCTAAATGGCAGTTCTGTTATATTTGATGAGATTTGCTGGACTATTTATTCAGAAAACAGAGAAAAGAATTTCCTGATATACTAAGTTGTGTTACACCAAATCTCATAGACCCCCGTTAATTATATTCTGTATACTTAAAAGCCTTCTTTTCGTTTTAATATTGTCAGTGACGCGTGAGCTTAGGGATGATTCGATACAAGTATCGATACCAAGTATTTTTGGCATCGATACTTTTTTCGATACTTACTCGGTATCGAATATAAAAGTACTTGTATCGAATCCAATCCTATCTACTGTTTCCTACTCTTTTTATACTATTTAATAACCTTGAACTGAGTAATTTTTAGTGTATTATGCTACGTTATTTATTTTTTAAATTGCTACTTTTGAGCTACTTAATTACAAACTAGCACACAATGATTAATAGTTCTATAAGTACTTGTAAGAAGCATTACTGACGAATGGTACGAAGTTATGGCTCCTCGAGGATCCAAGGTTTGGACATACTTTTCTAAAAAAATGTTTAGCATTGGCATCCTGTAAGCAATGCTTTAAAGATATTAAATAGTGTGGAAACATATCGAATTTGTTTAAGCACCTTAAAAGACACGGAATTAGTGTTGAAAGAGAAACTTTACCTTATACAGAACAAAGAAGCATCAAATTATTTAAAAAATGTTTTTACGTGTCTAGATTATTAGATTTTAATATATGTTGCATTAATTAAAATGTAATTTTCCTAGAACTATTGATGCATTAGAACCTACCATCCAGGAACTAAATTTTTCTTCTTTAAATGTGGCATTATTAGAACATTCACCCGAGCCAGTTGATTTGCCTAATCATCTAAGAAATGCATTCATGCAAATTTCTTCAAGCAAAGGTAATTACCGTATTACTTCGAATTTAAGCCGCAGTAGGATTTTAAAGTTGGAAAATTGGAAAAATAAAAATGATTTAATAAGTTATTGAAAAATAACATTTTTATTTACTTAAATAGGTAATAATATACATAATAAGCTACCTAATTTATTGAGAATCTTTTTCAGATATACTATCACTTTCGTTTTTTAAAAATAGCGCCAGATCTCTTCTCCCAAACATGTTCTAATCAATATTAAATATTTCATCGATTCTGTTGTCATTCACGCATTCTTTTGTGCTCAAATTTTAACACCCTTAGAAAAATTTTCCTTGGGTACAGTTTTTTGTTTTAAAATAATGAAAGATGGCGATTTGTTTCCATCAGCGATTATAAACCGCATTATAGTAATTCGTAATTATTCTTATAAAATATATCCAGATTCGACGCGATTCTACACAGCTATTATCAAACAGCAACTGGATTAAATCAGAAAAGTACGAACGGGAGACCACCGAATAAACTGTTATAAACGGTCGTAATATATGCGCATTCATGGAGTGTAAAGCAAAAACCCGATCGTTGGGGAGTGGGAAATCGGGAAGAAAAGATGTTAAAATATTCGCTTTGAATTTAAGCCGCATCCAAATTTTACCTCTTAAAAATTTGAATAAAAAGTGCGGCTTAAATTCCAAGTAATACGGTATTCATTTTTTTGTTAAGTATTTTAGACAAATTTAAATTTCCTTTTCTTTCAGGAGGTAAAAGACAACAAATTCATATTAGCCTTACTATACTTTATTTGCAAGGATATGAGGCCATTCAACATCGTTGAATCAATGCGAGGGATTTCTTAAACTTATGAAAGAAGTAGCCCAAAATTTTAAGGTTCCCTCCACAGATTTCTATATACAGTAGTAAATAGAAATCTGTGGTTCCCTCAGCTTCGTTTTTAAAAAAGAAATTAACCGAAAAATATGAAATGGCTGTTCAGTTGTTTTTCCTTCACTATATAGACATGCTATGTCATTTTTAGTAGTAGTAGTAGCCACCTCAGTATCCTGCCAACAGCTATTTTCAAAGGCGGATACTACTATGAGCAAAGCCAGAAATCGCATCTCTGGAAAATATTTACAGCGGCTTTTTTTGGGAGGTCTGAAGAAAAAATTTTTTTTGAGTAATTATTTGAGTTTTTCATTTAATATGTAATTAAAATGGTATTTTTCATTTTAATAAGTGTTTTAAATCAAGCTTATTCTTATTTTTCTAACCTACAATTAAAGAAACAATAAGTACAAAAAATTTCGGATTCGATATCATTCGATTAGAGTAAGTATCGATACCACGATGGTATCGAATCATCCCTACGTGAGCTACAATAAGTTTCGTTTTCTTTGATTTGTTTTGATTTATGATAGGGAGATAAATGAAATCGTTACATCATCAACATATAAAAAATTTTTATAAATTTTTAGGATTTAATTTTTAGTCACAGTGATGTAAAACTACTGTATTTAACAATTTGTATACCGTGACGTCACAATTTGCATGACCCCTTCCCTCCCCAACGTCATTTTTCGTCACAAATCTCCTATACCAACGCCACCTAGAAGACAAGGCCGTTTCACTGCTTCTTGACGTCACTACATTTGGGCCGTGATCTACGACACTTAACTTTTCCTAGAATATGAGTAGACCCTTCGAAAAGTTTTAAACACATGATGACTTCTGAATCTTTTGCCGATTTCGTGAATACAGTAGGCGCCATTTTAACCGTCCAACACCATGGGACTGAACCCTTAGCCGGATAACCGAATTACATATACACTATACAGTATATGGAATACAATACATATATATCAAAATATAAGCAGGAAAAAAATCACAGAACACTAATACACACTGAATCACTATATTTTAATTTAAGAAACTCGCTCATTTTTCCAACGAAAATTTTTTCACAAACTGAATTACAAGGTAACTGAGTAGAAATAACCATGTACACTGCTTGCACAAAGCAACAACAACATCCACTGCTCAAATAAATAGAGCAATTTAATAAATATCTGGAGGGTAGAGACCAACACGTCGTGACAGGCGGTGACTACCGTATGAGTCATTTTGTTAGCTGAATGGCCGGTTAAGAGGGCGCCTTCTGTATTTTTAAATGATAAAAAAAAACAACTTTACAACTTTTTAAAATAAATTTATTTACAAAAATCAGTCAAGTAAAGTAACAATGTAAATGTATCTTAAAAATATTAAAAAAAATTGTTAAAGCATTTCTTAAGAACATATTTACACAAAAAGTTTAATTAAAATAAATCAAAGAGAAAAATAATAATATAGTGAGGGGACCGCGGCCATCGCCCGCCTATCCGCATTCCGGGGGCGGAAGGCGGGCCGTCGTTAATTGAACGGACGGATTAATCCGTCTTCCGCTCTCACCTCCCGCGGCGCGGTTCCGACCGATAAAGAAATTTCCCGGTTCCGGGCGGAAAGACGGCCTCTCCACCGGAAGACGCCAATACCAGCCGTAAAAGTTAAGTAAAAGGTGTACTACCAGCGGCCGCCTCGGCCTACGGCGGAGGGCGGCGGCCCGGGGCGCTCCCTCCCTTAGGGGGCCGGTATTTAGCGCGGGCGGCCCGGTGGACGGCGGGATGGGCGGGTGGCGGAGACAAGAAGAAAAACGTACCCGAAACAAATGTTAATTTTTATTTTATAAATACAACTGGACTGGTTATAAATATAATCTTCTACCCAAATGGCTGCCGCCGGCGGAGGTCACCGGCTCCGCCGACCCCTTCCGCTGGTCCGTCCGTCTTCTGCGCCGTCTCCACCTTCCGGACATCTAAAAGAAACAAAACCAGGTTAGTAGGCTGCCAACCGTCTCCATAAATTTTAACCTAGCTACGCGACCGGACGCTTTTCCCGCCCGGGTTCGCCGCTCCTCTACTCGCCCATCCCGCCGCCCGCCCTGGGAGTCGGTCCCCGCGCGCCGCCTATCTTCCGTCCGGCCGCGGTGGCCCCCTTTTCCGCGCCGCCCATACCGGACCCGGAAAATTTTCCTCCGGGCGGTAGTCCGGCGGATCCCTAAAAAATTCCCACCGGAAATTACCCGATTAGTTCCGGGAATGGCGGTGTCGGCCGTCCGTCTTACCCCTTCCGACCGACAGTTATCCCGTCGGAAACTGGGCGCCGTTACCACCGACAGACCCCGGGGGTGGGTGGGGCCGTCCGACGCCTCCCGGTCCCCTCCGCTTCCTTCCGAGTCAGACCGGTGGAGAAAATTCCACCCGTTCCGGAAAGGAAGCGAGAGTTCGATCGGTGCTGGGGTCCTAGTCTCGAGTTTATCGTGTTACAACGCGTTCGTGTTAGTGTCACGCGATAGCGCTAACTCCCTATCAATTCTGTCTAAACGCGGGAGTTGGTGTCGCGTGATACCGCTAACACTAACGCGTCGTAACACGTTAAACTGGAGACTAGGGCCCCTGGCCGGTGTCCGTCTACCGGTACCGACTACTCCGGAGTCAGTCGTTACCGGCGCGTAAGATTAGTACGGCGGCGGACGGCCGTCCCGGCTGGTGTACCGCGGTATCCTACCTAAAGTCACTGTACGCTCCTATAGAGAAGTACGGATCCGACCTGGAACGCCGCCATGTTTCGGACATGTAATCTAACGCCGAGCTTAGATATAGGCGCTATTGGAAACGGAATTCCCTTTTCCTGGTTATATTATACATAATTAAAATTTATGCCAGGTAGTAATCGTATCGGTTACTCGGAATTATTTATTGTATAAAAAAATGCCGGATAAAAAATTGTAAATACGCGCTGTTTTATAAGTTAATGGTATTTAGATACGGTAGGAAAAAACATAATGTTACCATTAGCGCTAAGGAAGCGTAGACCGCCAAATTTTCACACTAGAAATGACTGTATAAATTATTTAATTAATATTTTATTTTCGTAAGTCGCTCGAGCGAGTTTTAAAAATAACCTGGGCCGTCGATGTATAATATAAAGCGCTTAACTCGTTTTAAAATTATTAAAAAGTAACTCGAACATTGGAATACATAAATAATTTATAAGACAATAATTAATAACTAATTTGGACATTTTATAAACAAAACAGTTAATGACTGGAAACAGCGTCTTTCATTCCCATACTTCGGCTTCCACATTTTTTTCGTTTTTTTCTTTCAATCGGGCATTTGTTCTCCTTATAATGAAATGAATTCTCGTTTTACAGTCTCGTTCGATTAGATGTTGGCCAATATGGTGGCGAGTTGGAAAGTCTTCGCTCGGAAACATAAAAAACCAACCATTTCTATTACTACGATCGAAAGCCGCGCCACCGGACATCTCGGAATTAAGAAACGATTTAGATAACTGTAAATTATTATCCGCCGCCACACGTTGCTAAATTCGCTTCAACCGCCAGCTTAGCTCTTCGACCGTGTCTCCAACGTGGCGTCTGGAGCCCAGGCGACACGGAGCTAACCGACCAAAGGCTTCCATTGTCGGCCGAGTCTCGGGAAAAGCGTGTCCATACTTCTGTATAGGAGCGTAGAGCGACTTTAATCCTACTCGTCCTACCACACCACCTAGCGGAGGGCGGTCGGTCCGACTCCGTCCACCGGTCCGTATCTAGCCGGCTGTCGGGCGGGGGCCCGCCGGTATTTAAACCTGAAATAAGCGCCAGAAATTATAACATCGGACTTAATTTCTATACGAAATTTTTACCGTTAATCGGGCTTCTCCTTCCGACTCTAACCCCGGGAAGTTTATCTCGGATTTAATGGTAGTCGCGTATATGGCGCGGAAGAAAACCGCGTTTCTTATACCAAATATTTGGCCCGGGCCTGGCGGGAAACCGGTGGCCTCGGCCGATGCTTAAAGGAATTTCGGCCGTTAAAAAAGAGAAAGGGGACGACTATCGATACGAACCACGGGTGTTATTTGGGCGCCGATGGACGAAAAATACGCCTCGGACGGTGAATCGAAATTTTCTATTTTTTCCCGGGGTACCGCCATCCGTTTCGGGTGGTTCGGGCCGGAGGGCGGGGCCCGGCGCCGCTCCGGGAAAAGTTTTAGGCGGGTCCCCACCGGATCCGGGCCACCACCGCCCGTCACGGCCGATAGTCCCGGGCTAGATTTTCCGCTCCGGCCCGTCCCCGCTGTTTACGGTGGTGGACCCGTCGGCCCTATCCCCACCCAAATTGGTTGAAGAGCGCGACTAACTACATCGTTTAGTAAGAAACGAAAATTTGAAGAATCTTACCCTACCGTGGGTTCTATTCCGAATTTTTTCCTGTTTTTACTAACCCTTATAGTGATAGGTAAAAGTCGTCGTTCGAAATACCTTAACTAATTCTGGCGGATGTATCGACAATTTTGTCACCGGTTCGATGTAAAACTTTACCGCGAACCGGTGTTCCGCCAAATTACCAAACCCGCTCCGACCACCTTAGCGTACTAGGCGAATACGCGTTTTATAATGTGGACCAGATTCGACCGGCATTTTCCAATAAACCGGGTTTACCCACCGAAGCGCTAACATTTAGGTGCGGCTTTCCACATCGTATTTGTGTCGTCTGGGATTTTCCAACGTAAAAAGTAAAAACAGGCGAAAGGCGGAGTCGCGGTCGGTATAATCGGGGCTGAATTAATATTATATTAAGTTCTGTCAAATATACTATTTCCAACGTCTTAGCCTTCGAAGTTACCATAAACTTCCATTCGACTCGGTTATCCGGCGTTGGAAAACATCCGCGCGCTCAGCCGTCTTCCCTATTTTGCCATTGGACTGGCTCGGTTAGCGCGCGCCGACCGGCCTGGATGGTCGCGGCTAAGCTGGACGGATTCGATTTAAACAGGTTCCATTTTTTTAAAAGAGTCATTGTTTTTAAAGAGTTATTTTAAGAGTTTTCGGCTGCTAAACATATGTTTTTAATTAATGTTTTTTACGGTTATATAATTTTGAGTAAAATGCGTGTTGGCGCATATTTTTGTCGTTTGTTTTATGATCTTAGTCGTATAATGTTCGGCAAATTTTCTTTACCGTCGAAACTGTTCCGTGATTTCGAAAAGGTGAAGAAATACCGCTTCAAACTAACACTTTTCGCTTTCTTTTGTTTACCTGTTATTAGAGAGCGGCTACCATACAGCTCTGGACGGTCCGCGCACCCGCCAGGTTTTGAGTGGTATCTCCGCTTTTCGTATCTGTTTGGATGTTACGGTGGAACGATAAAAAGCGGTCTTTCATCGGCACCGGCCGTCCAACTCCGATTATTCGAATTGGCCGTCGGCGGTTTAATATAACGGGTTATCTTTATTAGGGAATAGAATAGAAATAATTGGTGAGAATTTATAATAATCCGCGGTCTACGCCGCTCTTAACAAAAATCGTCTCTTCGGACCATCGGGCTCAAAATATGACTGGAGGTAGCGCTTCCTACCTCCGATCGTCCTCCAAAGCCGGGCCCAGCTTGGCCATTAGTGGTCTACGCCGCTCTTAACAAAAATCGTCTCTTCGGACCATCGGGCTCAAAATATGACTGCAGGTAGCGCTTCCTACCTCCGATCGTCCTCCGAAGCCGGGCCCAGCTTGGCCATTAGCTTAGCCTGGCCGGTAGGGCCGGCCAGCTATATACAAAGCCGAAAGAGTGTCGGAAACCGTGGTTATTTCGCCGTAGTTTCTACCAACCGTTACCATAAATATAACGCCGATATTCATTTTCGCGGGTAAGAAATACATTTTCAAGTTTAAACCGTACACAAATAGTGTACCTAAAGAAAACTCGCGCGATTAAAGATGTCGAGATTTCCAGTGTCTCGTTTATTTTTTCTTATTTACCTTAAGCGCGACCTATTCGCTCTTTCTTTCCGCATTTAGATATCCTTCTTAGTAGACCCGAAATTTTCACCAAATGGATAGCCGCCACCAGACGGGAAAAATGGAAACGAAACAGCTTTTCGCGCCGCGAACACTTTAGGAAGGAATGCTACTTAACGGGTTAGGCTCCGATAGATTAAATTCGAGAAATTTAATCTATCGGAGCTTATTTGTATTTCTGTGGCGGTGCCAGAAATGTTTAATTATCCCGAAAGGCTAATTAAAACGGGAGAATACTAAAACCTACTATTACCGCAAAATCACCGAGAAAGGTAGCATTAAAATGTAGGATTATATCGTTGTTTCCAAGAAAAAGTAAAAACATTATAAACTCTATTTTGATAATTTAAGCGACGACATTAAGTAATACGCGCTTATTTACTACAGAAAATTAAAACTGATAATCGAGACGTTCGACAGACTACTTCCAGTTTAAACGACCGCCACCTAGCCACACCCGTATTCTCTGTCACCAGAAAAGAAACTTAAAAGAAGTGTGAAGAATTTTTAATAAAGACTGCGACGCGGAAATGCCGAGATTTCCACCATTAAAGAACTGAAAATACAACACACAAAAACGATAAATTGCGACATTATTTTGGTGGTTTTTCACTAGAACAGTTTAAAAATGACGAGGATTTAAAAAAGCCTGCTATCAGATATAGAGAAGCCATCCATCGATTTTCTTTAACTTTTGATTTTTATTTTCCCAGAAATTATAAATACGCTCAGACATTGTTCAAATTGCCTCACCCAAAAACTTATAGGTTATTTATGAAAATTTAAATAATTATTTAGGAAGAAATTTATCTGGTCCGAGACTACGCTTTAATCGTTGATTCTATGTCGGTACGATGTACACTGTCGATATTCGGGTTATGTCGCCATGGCTGGACTTATACGCCAAGAAGCTACATTAACGACGGAGCTATCGGTATTTCTTCTCGTCACCAACAACAAATATTAGGCGTCCTATCGCGTATTTCTTTGTTAATAAGGTAAATTCTAATGTTGGAGTCCAGCTGGTAAGCCCGTGTCTAACTAAATTTTACCACGTAGGCTGGAAGAGAGTTTGCTGGCGCCGTCGATGTAGGCTTTACAGGTTTGGGCCGTTACGCGCGATATATAACTCGATGCGTGCGATGGACTCGGCGCTAATTTAAGTAATTTTACTGTTTGGGCCGTTACGCGCGATATATAACTCGATGCGTGCGATGGACTCGGCGCTAATTTAAATAATTTTACTGCGCTGGCAGTTTTTCTGGTGGCCGTACGAAATATTACTATTTGCATCCAATGGATAAAGTAACATAGGCGTGAAACGCGGCTAATGAAATCGATAATTAAGCTTTACTCGAACATTAAGTTAAAAACATACGCAAAAAAATATACGCCGCGGATAATTGGTCTTCGATTAAAGAAAATTAAGTAAGCAAATTCTCTTTCGACATTTATAATGTCGACAATACTATGTATATAACTTATTAAATTAATTTAAAACAAATACTGCGTTGTATGTTAAAAATATTTTGTACTGTATAATTTTTAATTGTAAGCTTTCCATCGATAGAAGTCTGGAGTCGAGTATTTTCTTATTAATATGTTTTCTAGTAAAAGTAGAGCGCTTATCTTTTATTAAAGTTATGACAGTTAAACATTTTGATCTAATTTCGCAATAATTTAACAGACAAATTTAAAGAATCCGCGATTATTTCATCGAAAACAGTTAAATAACCGGAACAATCGGATTTAAGAGGAATATCGTTTTCCTATATATCGTAAATATACGCTACAACACGAATCTCGCCCAACCAGCCTGGAGAAACTAGTCGAGCATTCCGGCTTCGCTTCTAAGCCAGCGGCGCTACCTCCAGTTATATTTAGAGCTCCACGCTCCAGACATACTATTTGTTTGACGTCAGTGAGCGAACGTCGCTTCCGATTGGTTGTTTCGTTAGAGACACAATATCCTCGTTCTAAGTCGATGTGGCGGTACTTTAAAGAGACTATTATTAAAAATTGTCTCTGGCGGAGTGATAGCGTTACCTATCTCTCGGACGAGACATCGACATTTACGTGTTTCGAAAGAAGAAATAATACGTAATTTCATTCGAAATAGAATATTTAAAGGCCGTTAAGCGCTTTGGGTGATCTATTTTAAAAAATTTAATTATTAATTAAAAAATGAAATTGTGGCGTGGTAAGGAATTAGCGTCAAATTTACACGTATTGGATAAGAGACACTTTTCGGTCGAAATACATGGGCCTTGTAGTTTTCCTCGGATTTCGACGATATAATTCTGATCGATATTAACTTGTTTTTGTTACGCGTGGTTTAGGACATTAGCGCGTGTTCCCATTTTCTAAACACCTTCGAACAGTAAAGGAAAATTCAAACAGCATTAAATGTTTATTTGTCATCTTATTTTTCCGATTTAATATCGGTACTTAAAATTTGTTAACCATTGTGTTAAATATTTTAGGTAAAATTTTACTTGCACCATTTATCCATGTAGGCTAAATTAACGTCGGGTTGGCGACCGATACAAAAGCTTGGATGCGCTGAATTGTCCGTGTTTTTGTTAATATTCGTAATTAAAAGTAACAACTAGTAGAATCGATTAAACATATAAAAAGTAACACACAATATAAAGCGGGGCTGTCCAAAAGGCCAAGCCATTTTGTGATATTACATTTTTTTCCACTTTTATTTATTACTTTTTTTAAAGAGATTAATGAAAACAATCCTAAAATTAAATTATATTAATTAATTTTTCTTAATTATTAGTAATTATTTGACTATCGATCGTATCACACTTTTATAAGACTTTCGATCGCGTCGATTTCAGTTCTGTTTAAATTTTAGAATTGTAATTTTTTTTGTATTTTAAACTTATTTTTTGGTTTCTAACACTTACCATTTCGGTGACGGTATGACCGTTGTGGCCAGATTCTGTTTTAATTTTATTTTACTCTTTAATTTAACTTATATTTTACCGCCAGTTCGTTGCCTATGCGAAACCAGTGAGAAAATAACGTAAAATAGAAAATGAAAATCGAGTAAGATGGAGTGGGGTAAGTGCGGAGCGGTTTTCGCCAAGTTGGGCTTTAAACGCGGGTATTTTAACCGACGGTATAAATATTTGACAGATCGTTAACAATCGCCTGGCGCGACTACAATTTTCCTCGAAAATTCGCGACAAAAACGTACAAAATTTCATCTATCCCGCGCTTAACCAGAAACGGGGTAAGAGCGTAGGCGCGACTTAAAAAAGCTTCCAAGTTTGTTTAAGCACGCTAATTGGCTAGAGCGGAATTAGGAACAGATCTACTATAAAATGCTTTTTAATATAGGTTGTTTCGTTTTAGAGTTATGCTTGGTTAAAGAAACTAGGATCGAACTCTGATAAGGGGAGGACAATCTCCGTCCCACCCATTTCGATCGGCTTTAACACGCGGGTTGGGGCCATCCAAAAGTGACTGGTGTAAAAGGGTCGCTACGCCTTCGATTTTAAAAAATCGAGGCCGGACCGCGCCGCTTATAAGGTAACTGTGAGGCAAACGGACACGCTAGTGATATATTTTACAATATTTCGAATATACTTTGTTATAATATTTATTATTATACTCGATATCATCTAAGCTATCGAAGCGCCTAATTATTACTTCTGTCAGTAGCGCTAAAATTTTGTAATCAATAATCGATTTTAACGAAGAATGCGCGCTGTCCGTTTGGCCCACATTGTAGGACAAACGGACAGTGGTATAGGTCGAATGGACATCCTCTTTTCTTAATCACAAGTATCACTGTGATAAAAATGGCCAACAAAATACGGACCATTTCCATTTTCTATACATTGTAGGACAAACGGACAGTGGTATAGGTCGAATGGACATCCTCTTTTCTTAATCACCAGTATCACTGTGATAAAAATGGCCAACAAAATACGGATCATTTCCATTTTCTGTACTTAACACACCATGTCTTTTCAAATCATAGAGGTTTTGCGTATAATTTACACTATATTTATATAACACACTGTATGGCCGGGCAATGTTTTCTTTATCGAAGTTTAAAGAAGTTACAAAAGAAACTTTTGCTACTCGGGTGTCTTTCCCGCTGGTGGCATCGAGTTTGTTAACTTCAACTTTTTCTATCTTAAAAATTTTTCCATGTTGTTGTTTTGACAGAATTTGAGAATATCTACAGTGGATCGCACTCTACTACTTAATGTGTTACTTAGAATATTACAGCGAAACCTCTCTATGTTGGACACATTTGGTTCCTTCGAAATATGTTCGACATAGAGAGGTGTCCAACATACAGAGATGCGTAATCAAAATTTTTCCTAAACCTACTAAACACTAAATTTTCGTGTCGATGCAAACCCGTATTCGAATCAAATTGAAACCTATTATTATTTTAAATAAAAAATTCAAAAATGTTAAATACACATAAACCTATTATTATTTTAAATAAAAACTCAAAAATGTTAAATACACACCGCGGCTGTCGGTGCTTTAGACATAAGAACTATCTATTTGAAAAAAGTCTGTACAGTTTGAAGTGCTTTCAACATAACAACTATTTATTTGAAAAGAAGTCTGTAAGTAGCGTTTGCCTCTATTTAATTTACACTTTATCCACACATTTTCAATTTTATTTATTTTTAAACACTTCATCCACACTCAATTTTATTTTTTCTTATACCAAATAGTTTCAACAATCTCTGGTTCGTTATTAGAAAATGCTTATCGTTCAAATTCCTCTACATATTCCAAAACTGTTTCGTGATCATTCGGTTCTCTTCCAACACTCTCTGTACGAATTGAGCTGGATATAATCTTTTCAATTAAATCACTGGCTGTACAATTTTCGTATCGGTGACGGATAAGATTGTTGTCAAAATTTGTAAAATTTTCAGTTAAAATTTTATGACGATAGTTTTCGGGAAGAGCACTCGGTTCTTCTCCTAGGTCAAAGTTATCGACATCTCGCATTCAGTGAAATCTATAAGGAACCCAACTTTTTTAAAACATTTCCGAATAGTTAATTGTGGAACTTCTTGTCACGCGACATAAATCCCTCTCACTGCATCCAGAATAGTAAATGATCGACAACTCGCTTCTTCTTCTTCTTAATGTTAATATGGAGGGTATAGCGAGAGAGCTTTTTCCTCCGATGACGATAACTCGCTTCTTTCGGTCTACTGTCAGTTTATTTAACTTTCTTTTAACATCTCTAAGGAAAGCTTCGAGAAGACAATTCTCAAAGAATCCTCCGATGACGATAACTCGCTTCTTTCGGTCTACTGTCAGTTTATTTAACTTTCTTTTACTGTTTTTTAACATCTCTAAGGAAAGCTTCGAGAAGACAATTCTCAAAGTAAAATATAAACAGAATCAAAACTAGCCAATTATAGCCTAAATATTTTTAATTTTATTACGATAAAATATTCTGGCTATAATTTGGCTAGTTTCGGTTTAATTTTTCTCAATGTTCAGCGTTGGTATTTACAATAATAAATAAACTATGGATTTATGCCTTCAGCAACCATCTCGAGACACGCCTAATCGATGTTTTCAGTTTCTCTTTGACAAATTCCTTCGGTTAACCTTCTAAACCTAAATAAAATTTAAGACTTTTATTTCAACCATTAAACAAAAGGTGTCCATCTTATTAGAAACAGTTGTTCGAGATACAAGATAGAGGTATCCAGGATATAGAGGTTTGGACATATAGTAAAATATAGGCTTTTGTCCGGTTCCAGGAAAAGTCGTTCGACATAGAGAGGTGTCCAATATATAGAGGATGTCCAAGTTGACAGGTTTTACTGTATATGTTTTAGCCGCAATTATTAATAGCATTCCAGCAATTTTAGAAGCTTTCGCAGCCAATATAACGTGTTTTTCTCAACTAATTATCATCGATTCGAATTTCTTTCACCATTACCAATCGTATCTGTAAAAGTGTCATTAATATAGAGAAGGCGAGTAAATAATACGCTATACAGGCAACAAAACGCGATGTATTAATGTAAATATAAGCCTTCTATAAATAACATTCGATAAAATACAGATTTTAAGCTTTAAATGGCCAAAAAACACACGCGTCCTTCGGCCCCACCATCAGATGACGTTTTAAAGTTATAAAACTAAAAATAAATGGCAGCTGCGCAGTACCCACCACACGGTTAACGATGGGAAAGGCTTTTAAGTTATTAAGACACCGAGCGTAACATTTCTGAAACTAAGATTAAATATAAAATCCTTATTTACTAAAACAAAAATATTACTTCTTGGCCAGTTTAAATGAAAATCTCGTCTCGCCTGATAAAGTTTTTAAGCTTAATTAGAAATTCCTTTAAACATTTCGATGGATTCGTTTGGCGAAAAATAAGCGCGTATGTATACAAAATAGGATTTCTAATATGTAGTTGCCAAATTTACTATCTTAAATATTACTAATTTCTTTAGACGATGTTCATTCGCCCCTCAGTTATCTTATACCTAAAAAATTGCATCCATTTCGACCAAAAGGGCGGCGTAGTGGTTAAAGCGCTCGCCCGCGAAACTGAACGCTGTAGGTTCGATTCTCTTCTCTACTTTTAAGTTAAAAAATTAAAATATTACTAACGATAAACCTTCGGGTAAAATCAAATATTTTGTCATAGTTACTTATGGGATAGTAGCGCTTCGACCAGTGGCTACTATACCATAGGTAAAGAGGCTTCGAGCTCGAATGGATATATTAGATATCGGCCGACGCCTAGCGAATTAGGACAATTAGAGAGTGAGAGAGATAAAGCGATCGAACAATAACTGAAAAGCGATTTTATCAAACGTAACTAAGAGAAAAAAAATTCGATTTTACGCAAAGTTTTATTGTTGGTAATATTTTAATTTATTCACTCGAACGAAAAAAGTACGGAAGAGAACTCGAACCAACAACGCCCACTTCCGCCAGCCAGCGCTTTAACCAACGCATCGCAATTTTTAATTATATAAGCCGCTTTACGACCTTCGACCGCGACTTTTAAAAAACGAAGGCGTACTGACCTAAACCCTTTTACACGAGTCCCCAACCTATACGCAGTGCCGGATTGAAGCCGATCGCACCCAGTCGGGCCCGCTCTCGAGGGGCCCCGTGTTTGTCAAACTTTATGTAATTAAATAATGTATTAAGAAAAAAAATTTAAAAATATATTAAATCGTTTTTCAATATTCGCAGGAACGTATAAATGGTACGATATAATAAAAGAAGTTACGGAAGATTACCATTACCGAAAACGTCCACACACTCGAATACTTTTTTACATCGAGCCCTATCTCAACATTTTGAGTACAGGGTAGTTATAAATTAATTAATCGTAATCACATCTCTCTGGAGTGGATTCTAATCGATATATTATATCGAAAACTAATATACGCTAATTAGGCCACGGAGTGGCTATTTTCGATGAAAATAAAATTGTTGGAATTTTCACATCGAGGTGAAATTTATCCAAATAATTAACCCTTCTTTTGTTTTATCATCATCAGACGACGCCAGTTCTCTTTCTATAAGAACAATAATTGACGGGGCGAACGAAGTCCTTCCACACGCTGTCCATCCCGGCGGAGGGATCAGCCAGATGGTGGACGACGGGAGGGCCCGACTTGGTGATGGTGATAAATATTTTGACTCGAGATTCGAAGCCGGGTCCTCCAGAGTGGAAAGCCCAATCGTTTCCACCTAGCCAATCCAGCCGACAGAAATGATTATTTATAAATGTTACTTATTTTATTTATACATATAAGCCATGTTTTGAGGGGCCCGCCAATATTATTCCAATCGGGCCCCGCACTAACTAGGTCCGGCACTGCCCGTACGTTAAAGCCGATCGACGGAGGCTGTGGCCAAACGCGAGAGGTGGTACAGCGAAATATGACAAAATGTTTTTATCGAATAAAAAGTAATTTATAGAAAAATTTTAATCCATATCTCCGCATTTATCGATGGTCATCTCGACCACCTTCGCGTTTCTTTCGAATAATCGCCCCTATCGGTTTTTCCGACTTAGCTACCAACCGTGTTTTACCCTAGAAAAAGAAGTTTATAAACAAATTAAAATGTAGAACGCGAAACAATAAAATTGAACGCGTTACCTGGCCAGAGCGGCCTAATAGGCGATTACCTCCAGGTGCGGATCCGCAGTGGCCCCGGGTAACAATGTTTACGTGGCCAGAGCTTCCCGAGGTTTCGCTCAAAAAATTTAGAAATGTCAAAAAATATTGTTTACGTAATGTAAACTTTAATCGATATTCTTCGTACTTACCGAACGCGAAATAGCCGCTAATGCCGAGTTATCTTAGGAATTATCGCGCTTTTAACGTACTATCGAAGTTGCGCGCGCTGTTCGGAGGCGACGCGTTTGTTAATGTCGATGTAAATACTGGAATCGCGTGATCGATGACGCGTTTCTATGTCGATAGGTCGATATTAACTGGTGGTAGATTACTTCCGCAAAGTTTCGCTTATCTTATAATAAAATAAGCCCGATAATCCATTTCCCCCCACTACGCCCTTACCCCACTCCACCTTATATCGGGACGACTTTTTCCTAACAAATCAGGGAGGTAAACCGCTTCCTTTTTAATAACGAACATTTTCCTAACTTTGGTGATTTTGGTCGGAAAGTAATATCGACCATGGATTGTTTTGGGCGAAAGCGCATTTTCTAACACCAAGATAGTTAAGAATCGATTCGGAAGCTGCCCGAGAGATTCTTCTCTTTTATATATTCCGCGGATAGCTACAACAGGAATGGATGTAAATATCCTAGCCCCGGTAAAGGCTGATGCCCGCTCTCAATTATCGCGTCGAACATACTTTTTTAATATTTTATAACTTTTCGTTAACGCGTAACAGACGCAATCTGGTAAATATAATTTTGTAATAAGGTTTGTTAACCCGGAAATAAAATCGGTTTGCCAAAAGCGAAACGTACGGAGTAGATAGCCAGAGATTTATAGGAAGAGTAAAGGGTTAGTCTTTTCTACTTGGAAAATGGGATACGGTCTGGAACCAGTCGTCCGAGTAATTATAACCTTTTTCCAAAGATTATAAATCGGTGATTTTCACGGTTTTACTGGCTGGGTAAGCCCGAAACCCGGTCTATGTATCGGATTCGGATGAAAACTATATATCGTATATACACGTCATCGGCCCATCCTTTCCAGAAAATTAAAGTTCCGACATCATTCTCGTCTGTTTAGCGAATTAAAGCCCAAGTTTTCTTTTTCGACTGTCGAGCCTATCTATGGCCGATGGTCCGCGGCCATTCTGGGTGTCCCCGGATGGAAAATGTATTTTTGGCGGTCGGTGCCCTTACCAAACAGTAATTGGCCGCTGGGAACACTCCTCCCCGGAAAAAAGAGACCGGCCGAGGGAAATACTCGGTCCGTACGGTACTTTAATGCAGACGGAAACTAAAAATAAATTTTCAGGAACGAGCGAAAGAAGAAAAGTCGGTGGTGGGCCCGGGCCCTCCATCCCGGCCGGAATGGACTTCGGGGACGAGCGGAAGGAAGGCCGGAGAAGTGGGATCCGACCGCCAGACGGAAACCCTTCCTCCCACTTAACCCGTCGAATGGGCTTAGTTAGTCGTCCATCATTCGCATATTTCTTCCGGAACGGCGCTCGGTGTGGCCGGCCTAAAAAACTAAATGGGAATTAACGCCCGTTAAAATCCCCCGACTCCTCCGCCGCCAATTTACAATGCTAACCCGGCTAAAAGAGGAAAGGGGCAATTTTTCCGTCGGCGTCTTCCACGCGACGCGTATGGAAAGACGCCCGCCGCTTTGTTCCCGTTCGTTTTTCTCCTCCACCCGGTTTTATCGGATGGCGGACCCGCCGCGTTCGTTTTTCTCCTCCACCCGGTTTTATGGGATGGCGGACCCGCCGCCGGGCCTCCCTACCGGCGGTCGAGTAAAACGAAGCCGGAAGTCCGGACCGGTGGGGGTTGAGCAGCGGACGGTCGGATCCTACCAAATTTACTGGCGGAACGGTCCGCTTTTTTACCTATTTCCCCCTCTCTCGGCCTTCCGACTTCGACCGCCTTCTACCCGTTACTCGAAGGTTAGGCGCCTTCTTCGATGGAAACGGGCTGGCCGTTCGATTCTCCGTACTCCAGTGGGGAGCGATTCCGGCTGGTCTTACCTTTCCGTCGGCCGTAGCCCCGGTGGCTCTTCCGTTCCGGGCCCCAGCTCCGGTACCTTAGATAATCGGTGGTCCGGTAGACGGCCGCTATCCTGCCGATCGTTTCACCGTAACAAATCACCGTTTAGGCGTGTCTGTCCCGAATTAAGTCGTCCTTAATTCGGTGTGGCCGCTCACCCCGGTTGGAATCCGCGTCCCACCTCTCCACTTTTTCGGAAGGCCGTCCAACCCGGTCGACCCCGCGGGAGAGGTGGCCGGCCGGATAAACGATAGCCCACCGGGTATGGCGTCCCAACCTAAAGTAAACGATCCCGTGGTCGGAGAATGTCGGTGGTAATCCGGGCCGACCGCCGGATACACCCGCGTCGAAATTTATCCCCGCCAGTAAATTTTATGCGGCGTTAGCCAGAAAATGTGTTCCGAGCCGGTCAAAACTCTACGGTTCGCCTTTTTCCACCGGTAGGTGTCGGACAGTTTAAGCTTTGGTGGGTATTACGGTTTTTTCGCATTTTTATACTCCTTTCCCATCGGTCGGGTTATTAAGGGGCGGGCCAGTTCACACCCGGGGCCGTACCCACACCGGTGGACGGGACCGGATGGCCCGGTCGGAAAACAACGGTGGAGCCGCCGGTCCCCAGACGCCCATCCGGGTGGTCGGGCCTGGCGGGCTAACGCCTTATTAGTAGGCCCACCGGCCGCCCGGTTATTACCATTAGTTCGAGTACGGTAGGCCTTTTCCGCCTTAGAAGTAGGCTACTTAAGCTATCGTTTAAATCGATCGACCGGCAACGGGTTTTCTTACACTTATAAATAGACAGACCGGTAAAATCCCGGACCGTGATGGAACGCTTCTTTCGACCGCCCCGTAGTTATTCGGCCGAGCGGGCAGTAAAGCCCACTACCGCGGAAGCCGGAGTTTCGAATGGGAGAGTTGTCAAAAAATAGGCGCATCCAGCGCCACCGACCATATACGGGAATAGAGGAGAGACGGTCTCCCGGCTGGCCTGGTTAGTAAATGCCTAACCGGATATAAAATTACCTTAGGCGCTAGTGGTGGGTCTATTCCAGCCCGGGATCTCGATTATACGTGTGTCCGATGTTCTTCCCTCTACCTAATATACTTATTTCTTCCGAAATAGCGGCGCCGTCGATTATACGTGTGTCCGATGTTCTTCCCTCTACCTAATATACTTATTTCTTCCGAAATAGCTAATAGCGGCGCCGTGTGGTCCCGATAGTACGTAAATTTAAAAACGTTGAGAATGGCCGGCGCCCGAGGAAATTCTACCTTTAGTTAGCCGGTAATGTTAAAAGTACCGGTGTGAATAGGCCACTGGTACGTAGTAGGGTAAACGGTTTTAAACGTCTGGATGCGTTTAAATATGGAACCGTACCTTATCTGTATACGTAATAAATATGAAAAAGTAGAGAGTTTCCGCGCAGCTATGGCTGGGCTCCGACCCGGAAAGTCCGCCGTGGCAGCGGACGCCGAGTGGCATTTCCTACCCGCTTCCATCTTACGGTCTACCGAGAATACCCGTTTTCTCTAGTCGGGTGGTGGCTTTCCGTAGGAGCCGAAGGCCGCGACTAAATTTAAAACAAAATTTTATTTTTTTTAATTTTCCGGTCCGACTGAGGTGGTGGACCGTGGCAGTCGGACCGGAGTAATTAGCGTCGATCGAAACAGCGTATAGTATTTCCGAAAGACGGGTCGGCGACGGAAAGTTTTCTTACCGGTAACCCGGGTATCCGTTTAGCGCTTCTTCCGAGAGTATGGGACGCCGCGCATCCGGGAATTATTAGATACGGAGGCGGGGAAGCCCGGCCGGTATTTTATGGAAGTAAAGACTAGCGGCCGACCCCCGCCTTTTTCCTACCTACCTAGGTATATTCCGTATCTAATCGATTCGGAGAAGACGGTACCCCGCCTACCTATACCCATTTAACTGGGAAAATATTACGCGTCGACCGGTTTCCCCGCGCGTGTAAGCGGTCTACGCGTAGCGCCCACCCGCGGCCATCGGCGCGTAAAGGATTCGAACGGAAAACGGGTGGTGGCGGAAGAGCGCCGCCATTAACCGGGAACGGCGGGGTGAAAGGCAATTACCGCCGAAAGTACCGTTACGATGGGAAAATCGGTGGTTAATCCAGGAAAAAATTTAGATAGGTAGTTAAAAGGGGAACTCCGGTTTTAAATTCGGTCGGTAGTCTGGAACGCCTACCACTAGATAAACTGGAAATTCCAGTCCCGAATAAAAGCGGTTAAGCGGCGTACGCTTTCGGATTTTTAGGCGGCGGAACGGAAGTATCCGATTCAACCGCCTGTAATTTTAGGAACGCTACATCAGCCCCGAGCGTATTATCTAAGTATCCATCCGTAAGTAATAGGGCACCAGTCATTCGGAGCCGGAGATAAGAATTCCGGCCCTACCGGGTGAGGGTTGGGGCGCCGAAGTAGCCGACCCTCCGGCTTTCCGGGAAACGGCAGTTCGTAGGGAGCGGACGGACGGCCTAAGCGTCTACGGATCCGGTCACGGGTAAGCTAAATCCTTCCCATTCCACATCCGGAGATTCCGTCGGCTAAAAGTCCGGCGGGCCCCGTCCGTATTAAAATCGGGCCGATTGGTACGGTAAGCGTAGTCGGACCCGGGGCGCCGGTTCCCGATTAGGTACCGAAGAAAAGATAACCGGGACGACGGATAAAGAAAATTACGGCGGCCACCCACGGACACACCGGTAAAATCCGGGCCTGGGTATTCGGACCCGTTTTCCGCGGAGAGGGAGCGCGACCGATTGGCTCTCTCATAAATACGAAGCTGTTAACATGGGCGGGTAGGTAGGCCGGTTCCCGCTAAACGGTGAAAACCGCCACGGATTCGGAAAGTCCGAGGTCCGCCGGAAAAACTGGAGGCCGGCGCTCGGCCTCCGACCGGGTGGGGTTTTCACCCTCCCCGATTGGAATATTTAGGCCGCCCCGGTGATCTTCCTCTACCATTTTCTAACCGATGGAAGGCGCCTGGCCTTAGCCGTGGTTACGTAACTGCGATAAAAGAGGTAATCCGCGGTATTTTAAAACCGCCACCTCCTAATTAGCGCCGCGGCGGCTACTAGGTAGTAAGGCCGTATGATACACTATATGTAGTAGTTGATTATCTTATAATTTGTATAGGTAATCCTATATTTTTACCTAATTTTACCATACTATCAGGTAGAGCGTACGGCCTTTTTATCCGACCGGTTCACTCTTTTGTTAGTAGGTAGGTGGGCGGTGGCCTTTACGGATAGTCCACGCCGACTTTCCACTCCCCTTAGTCAACATAATGTAACTAGCCCATAGCCTGAGATTATGTAGTTCACCTTGGATGGTCACTGAATAATTATGCACTGGTCTACTAGTTACTTGTTTCAACTAGGGATTACACAAGAATTACTTTATTGTTTAAATTTTTGTGTTATTTTTAAAATATAACTAATATAAACAAACAATCAGCTGATTTGGAAAACTGTTAGATATTTCCCGCCATAATCTAGGATGCCGACTTCTACGTCGATCGTCAAGCGTGGTATAGGTTGCTTTGTTTCTCTGATAAGTTAAAATTTATAAATTTTTAAATAAAACTAATTTATCGAATTTTGTGTGTGGATAAACAGCAAAATCATATTATTTACAAGGGGCCAAACTTTCCCAAATTATAATTTATTGGATGAAGATATCTGTAGAAAAGAAGTAAGAATAAACTAAGAAGGAAATGTGGAACATGATAAAGTAAGTCGGACAAATTCGGACAAACTATTCTTGAATTTTTGGGGGTGCAAAGATCACAAATGTGTTAACTGGTTCGGATTGGGTTCGAATTAAAGTTATTAAAATATCATTTATTAAAATATCAACGTAAAATCAAAATTTATTAAAATATCAATTTAAAATCAAATTTGAGAAATACGATAGAAATATAAAGAATATGATAGAATTTGAGATTTTAACCATTTTTTTTCGATTTAACCAAAAATAATGAAATTATTGGGCTTTAAATTTTGTCTAGGCTGCCAAGTTATAGGAGCACTATATGAAGCGCGCATGTCTAAGGAGCCGAGTCAGAGGAGCACTAAAAGTTAACATTTGTACAAAAAATGATGGGATAGGCTATGTAATACTTAATTAAATAATTTACATATTTTTTAAAAATGAATTTAACTCTTAATTTCTGTATAATTATAAATACATAAAAAAAATTCGGTAAATATTATAGAGTTGTTAAGCATAAATACCTGTACTAAAATCTTGCTAAAACTTAATTATACAGGGTAAACTAAGCCATTTACACCCCTAATAAATCACAAACAGTTAGCATTAACAGATTCTGCATAAATCTAATATACCACAATACCTCGCATAGTCTGGTTAATTGGTTCCTTTTTCTTACTGGACTAATTGAAACCAGATTGTTCAAGGTATGTAATTTAATGGGAAAAATTTTTATAATTGGTTCCAAGAAATTTTTGATTTGCTCATATGTTTTTTTAAATCATAAATTCTCACATTAATATTTATTTCTTTACACATTAAACATTAAATCTTTAAGAGTAAAACAAAAACTAGCATTTATTTGCAGTATAGTAAAACTTTATTTAATAACAAAATTCCGCAAACGCTTTCGGTTTATCAACCATCATCAGGCAGAGTTCCAAAAATAACGGAATCGAAGGAATGCAGGTTGCTATGGCAACCTTTAGTTCTTAGAACAAGTTCGTTTAAGAACACTAATTAGCATAATTTAAAGAACTAGGGCTACAGGTTGAGATTAATTCAAACGGAGAAAGTTAAATACAGATACATACAATAAAATTTAAATAAATTACATATACATACAGTAATAAATTAAATAAAGTTAAAATAAAGTGGAAGAAATAAAACGACATTGAAGGTAGATTGTGTTGGGTGACATCCCATATATCAGTTTCAAAGCATAGTACTCCATGGGTTAAAAGATTCGATCCTCTGAGCTATTGGTTCACTGGTGGTCTTTGGGCCTTATTTAAAACAAATCTCCAAGCTTGCGGTGGTTCCCATGCCATTCTGTCATTTACAAGGTTTTCTCTATCCCTTCTGCAAAGTATTTCCAAGGATTCTGTGATAATTGGCTGCATGCGTGGAGGAACCGTTTTAATTACTTTCGTATCGTCCCATAAAATATCTAAGTCCTTGCTATAGGCCTCCTGCACTAAGGAGGTGGACATTTTTGCTTGTTTGATGTCTATTTTATGTTCTTCGATCCTCCTATGTAGTCTCCTGGAGGTTACACCTATGTACGCTGCTTCACTTTGCAGTTGTACATTCTTGACAGGAATCGACAGGTACGTTCCAACTCTTTCAGTTTATCTTTTTCGTTGCGGAGAATATTGAAAACTCCTATGTAGTCTCCTGGAGGTTACACCTATGTACGCTGCTTCACTTTGCAGTTGTACGTTCTTGACAGGAATCGACAGGTACGTTCCGACTCTTTCAGTTTATCTTTTTCGTTGCGGAGAATATTGAAGACTGTTGGGGCTCTTTTTGTCGCTATGCACTGGTTTTCATTCTTCACTATTTTTCTTATCACGTTCAAGACTTTGAGGTGGTATGGTACCGGTAAAAAGTGTTGTTCGGTACTCCCAGGGTTTTCTGCTCTACCTGCGTTGCTGGAGATTTTCTTCTTCACCTGGTTGAGAATTTACATGAGGAAAAGATTGGAATATCCATTCTGTGCCCCAATCATTCTTATGTACGTGAGCTCTCTTCTGAGATCTTCATTTTCAGTATAGTATGTTAAGGCTCTTCTAAAGAAGCTTCGGAAGGCTGCCTTTTTGTAACTGATGGGATCTTTCGACCAGTTTGGGATAAGAACCGGTTGATACATTGCCTTCCTGTACACGCTTATAATTTTGTCACTATGCACTGTAAACAAGCGCATAGCGACAAAAAGAGCCCCAACAGTCTTCAATATTCTCCGCAACGAAAAAGATAAACTGAAAGAGTCGGAATGTACCGGTGTTTATAAGATTCCTGTCAAGAATGTACAACTGCAAAGTGAAGCAGCATACATAGGTGTAACCTCCAGGAGACTACATAGGAGGATCGAAGAACATAAAAAAGACATCAAACAAGCAAAAATGTCCACCTCCTTAGTGCAGGAGGCCTATAGCAAGGACTTAGATATTTTATGGGACGATACGAAAGTAATTAAAATGGTTCCTCCATGCATGCAGCCAATTATCACAGAATCCTTGGAAATACTTTGCAAAAGAGATAGAGAAAACCTTGTAAATGACAGAATGGCATGGGAACTGCCGCAAGCTTGGAGATTCGCTTTAAATAAGGCCCAAAGACCACCAGTGAACTAATAGCTCAGAGGATTGACTCTTTTAACCCAATGGAGTACTATGCCTGGAAATATTCTTAATACTAGCACTCGTGAGCAGGCCATTTTACGATATAACACACATAAAACTTTATTTTAGAAACGTCTCTAAAATAAAGTTTTGTGTGTGTTATATCGTAAAATGGCCTGCTCACGAGTGCTAGTATTAAGAATATTTCCGGTTATAGCCTTTAAGAGCAGTTAAACAGTCGTACACATGGAGTACTATGCTTTGAAACTGCTATACGGGATGTCATCCAACACGATCTACCTTCAATGTCGTTTTATTTCTTCCACTTTATTTTAACTTTATTTAATTTATTACTGTAAGTATATGTAATTTAAAATCTAGATATCTATAAATAGCAGAAATGAGCAGAGCTAACATTTCAAAAAGTTTTATTAGTAAGAAACGTTTTTGGCTTTTAATAGCCCTCATCAGCTCTAATTACTAACAGTTTTATTCTAGAACATAGAATCCAAACATTCTTTACAATATTCGAAAAATTAAAATCAAAATTATTAAATACAATAAACAGATAAATATAAATAATTACAACTAA